>JZKD02S1744549.1:30796-52118 GCA_000966675.3 Picea glauca | reverse complement strand
ACTACCCAAGACTCAGAAATATTATCTACAGAAAGAATCAAAGCATCTTGTAACACATCACCTGTTACATTTGCTTCCTAATTTCTCTCATGCTGTCCATCTCTTTGTTTCTTTGAAACTCTGCAGTCTTTCTTCAGATGTCCTTTCTTCCCACAATTCCAACACTTTATATTTCCAAGTTTGGATTTGGATCTGCCCTTCCTAGAATTCCCACGATTCCTGAAACCCTTTCCTCTATCCTTTTGTCTTCCCCTATTCTCCATGTTCAATGAATTTTATGATGTCTCACCTGTGCTTTTCCATTGCATTTCCTCACTAAGGATAACACCAACAACATCATCAAATTTTAAAGTATTTTAACCAGAGACAGAGTTACTTACATCCATGACCAAGCCGTTCTAGCTTTCTGGCAATGCGCACAGGATTAGAAGAGCCATGACCTCATCATAAAAGTCCACTTTTATAGAACTTAGTTGATTAGTAACTGTATTAAAATCATTTAAATGATCTGCAATAGACCCACCTTCCAACATCTTCATATTAAATAATATCTTCATTAGAAATACCTTATTGGACGCCGAGGGTTTTTCATACAATTTGGCCAATGCATCCATCAAACCCTTCATTGTCTTTTCTTTCGAAATATTGAAAGCCACCAGCGTTTCCAGGCTCAGCCGTATCGTTCCTAGAGCCTTTATGTCAAGAATATCCCATTCTTCGTCCTTCGTAGCCACCGACTTCTTTGTTATTCCGCCCAATGGTAGGAATAGATCCTTCTGATACAAATAGTCTTCCATCTGCATCTTCCATAACTGGTAGTTTTGGACGTTAAATTTCTCGACCCTAAACTTTCCATTTTCTGACATTGCTCCCACTCGAACCAGGAACCCTCTTTTCCTGCGAGTTACCTTTCGCTATGATACCAGTTGTTAGAAAAACAAGACCATGGAGCAATAAAATAAAACAAATGTGGAAACAAAACATAGAAGATACACAATACAATAGAGACACAGATTTACGTGGTTCACCCATTGTGGGCTACATCCACCAGAGAAATTTCCAGGTCCTTCCTTTATTGTTATCCAACATATGAAGGGATACAACCTACAACAAACCCGCTGTAACTTCCTCTTCTTTCTCTCACAGTCTTCTATCTCAGAATACAATATTCACCATCAATCATAGCCGCAATACATTTTCATCATAAAAGAGAGTTTCCTTCTAGGGAAAAAAACCCTAACATATTCTCGACCATTAGATCTACGAACTTATAATGAATGGTCCAGATTTACAATGAAATTACAATATACATTTGCAAAAAAAAATTTCCTTCCAGGGCTTCGCCCTTGAACCCCCGTGTGGAAGAGTGTACATACTTCTGGGGTGTAAATACTTCATGGGGTATAAATATGGCTAAAAGTAAAAGACCTCTGAATCAGGAAGATAATCAGGCTCCACAACCAACATTCAACCTCCTTAACCTCTCAAGGATGTTATAAATGCACCATTGGGGGAATGGATGAGAGGAAGAACTGAGGTGCAAGATCATGCTGGAAACTTTTAGCAAGCTTCCCTATACCCCTTCATTCTTTGAGTAGCATCCTATACTTGGAAAATCCTTTTCCAATGTTCCTTCCTTCTCTTTATAACTGCAGGGTTTGTTCCTATCCCTGTTGAGTTATCCAAGGAAGAGCCTCCCCGATGAATTGATGCTTGAAGGTCTTTGGAGGAACCTAGGGCAGTTGTCTCTGAACCAATACCGAAGGTTGAATCATGTTATAACTACCTTTTTCACATTGTTGTTAATGGAAGAGTTCTCTTTCCCTCCTATTGTGTGTTTATTGGTTCATTATGATATCATATGCAAATTTCTTTCCTATATATTTGAATCTATGCAAACAATATATGTTATTTGAATGTTTAACTACCTTGCAACGATCTATTCTTGGTTTCCTATTGCAATATAGTTCCAACAAATATCAGGAGCGCTTCAAGCAATGAGAGTGGGGATCAACATCAAATCGAGTATTTAAGGTGTGAGGCCTCTCCTTGTTTCTCTCTCTTTCTCTCCTTATAAAAGTAGTTATTTCTTATATGCATTGATATATATGAGGATGGGGTCCATATTTTGAACTCAGTCTTACTTTTTTGTGACTTGACCTGAGGTCATGGGGGAAATATCCCTTAAAAAACCATAGGTGAGTGTTGGGGGGCTGTTGGAGTAGGACATTTTGGGTAACTTTTAGGAATCGTGAAGGAGAAAACCACATGAAAATTCAACAAAAGAGTAGTGCACACAGAATACAATTAGCGCATATTTAGGAGCCAATGTGCATAAGGCAGAAGTTAGTTAGTTGTAGTTAGACCTTTTGGTCCATTTTATAATGGGCTAAGCCCTAATATCAATTTATAAATATGTATGGGTTTTGGCTATAAATGGGGATTAAAGAGTGGAAGTTTGTGTGATTAGAGAGTGGAAGTTTGTGTGATCAGAGAGTGAGAGTATGAGCGAGTGGTATGAGTAGAGATCATGAGTATGATTGGAGAATGACATAAGTGTACATTGTATGTGCGAACAACTAGGGATTTTTGGATATAATTTATGTATCTTATATGAGCACAATGCGCACTTGTTGTAAGGACTGAATATGAATGAATAATATAAGAAGCTAGTCGTTGTGGACGTAGCCCAGTTGGGGTGAACCACATTAAATTCCTGTGTTTTGATGTGTTTGTTGTCATGATGTGTTGGTTTATTATGTTTATTGCGCACATGTAGTATATGCTAATGGTTAATATGAATATGGATCTAATGGGTCTGCGCAGATGTTGAATGGTTAAGTAAGATGAATCTGTCATATGTTATTATGTTGTTATGATTTCCCACAAAGGGAATATTGCATGAATGTTAAGTAAGAATGAATGTTAGAATGGTATCCATTCCCTTCATGACTGCGAAAGCCCTGTTCTTGCAGTCCCCATAGGTACCTCGGGTGAGACTTCACATGCTTGCGGGTGATGCCGAAAGGGTCGATACCTTTAGGGTTTTGTTGGTGATTTAATGTTGAACCATGGGTCTACCCACCACGTGCCAACAATCATATCATAGGGAAGGTTTACATAGACCTTTGCTAGCTCAAAATCCTATGTGATAAATTTGGGTCATAGTGTTGCCACTTTGTAGCCAACCATCAAAGTACATAATTGATCTGTGAATCAACGAAAAAATCTATGATCTAGTCTATGTGGCATGAAAGGTTTATGTTGTTGAGGAAACGCATTGGCCTCCTCCATCTCTACATCAATTTGGGGAGGAATCTCCTCACCAACATATGAGCCAATATCTATAAAATAATAGAGAACAATTATTAGACAATTAAAAAAACATCTTATAATCAATTACAAGTGCATTAATAAAACAAAACAAAATGATTTTTTTTTTTATAATATTACCTCTTGAATTGGTGGCTTGTCTTAGTAAATTTTATGTTTAGACATCCTTTCTAGTCTATCCCTACATAATGATACTATGAAATATTGAGGATGGGATCATCCTCACTACCTAAAAGAACCAAAACATTTTTACCCATCAACTTACACAAGTACTTTGACTAGCCCCTATTTGGTCACATCTACCCCTACATGTGCATACACACATAAATCATTGATCTAGGAGTCTCGTAGCCAAAATTTTACCGAGTCACCAGAAAATTCCACTGGAATTTTGCTTTTGACCATGAGTTTGTCGGATTGAAGAAATATCACCGACATTAGGTCTAGACGATTCAATTGTCTTGGCAACCCATCTGGGTAGAAAAGAAATGGGTTAACTGGTGTTCACTACAAAAGGATGATCAAAATTATGAAAAATTTAAATCGACAAGATGGAAAACTAGTCGAAACAGATATTGATTGAGTAGTGGACTCGGAGGTCAATAGTCTAGTAAAAACAAGGATAGAGTCCGACTATCCAGTCGAAGGAATGAAAAAAAAACCAGGAGAAACAAATTTGGAAATAACATCAACGTGATCATCCTGTAACAATTCATAGGAGCCATTCAACAAATTGATGCTAGAAGAATTATCATCAAACCATACATTTCGTCTAATAATTAGTTGTTGTTTGATGGGATCAAATAGTCGATAGACTTTAGACTCTTCAAAGTAGCCCATCATGATGCAAGCATGAATCTTTACATCCAAATTCTTTCTGCAATCATTGGAAATATGAGCCCATGCAAAACATCTGAACACATAAATATGGTCCACTGAGGGATTACTTCCACACCATCATTTGACTAGAGTCACCAAATAAACAATTTGTGTCAAGATGTGATTGCTCATATAGTTTTCACAATAGATAGATTCATCCTAGAAGCGATGAGGAAAATCTTTGTCTTGTGAAAGGCACCTATCCATTCTGACTAATGCCTGATTCTTAAATTTTGCAACATGATTTTGTTGAGGTGTTCAAAAGGTCGATTGACATAATCAACACTATTGTCTAATATCATGAAATTGATGGGTCGACCGCATTTATTTTCAACAAAGGATCTAAATTCTTTGAATTTTTCAAAGACAAGATTCTTGTTCTTCATAAATTAACCCAAGTGAAACGAGAGAGATAATCAATGAAAGTCAATACATACCTTGCACCTACTAAGGTAGATTGATGGGGTAGAGATCATTGTGAACTAAATCCATGAGTTTCTATGATCACCACGCTTTTCCAGAGTCAAAGGGTTCCTGATGATGCTTTCCAAGCCCAAATCCTTTACAAATTCCATCAGGGGGGGAAAATTTAAGTAAACTAGAAACCATATTCTAAGTTTCCATCAACTGCAGAATTAAAGAATTTAAATGTTCGAGTCATTCATGCCAAGTTCGAATTCATTCATTGGTGTGAGCAACAAGATTAGTCAATTCAGAGTCAAGCCGATTTGTGTCACAAAACTTATACAAACCGTCCTTCGAGTTGAGAAACCCTTCAATGACAATTGACTGACCTTTCTTCAAATATCGAACAAAGAACCAATCTAGCCAAAACTCTACAATTTTACCTATTTGTTTTAACTGAGAAACTGACAAGAGATTGGAACTGAGGTTCGGTACGTGATATATGTCGACAATTTTCCTATGTCAACGGGAAACATCACCCTAACCAACAATATCAAGAACAAAAGAAACAACAACATAAATCTTCCTCTCCATAGCTTCATCTAAGGAGGTTAACAAGAAAGGTCCTTAGCCATATGATGAGTGCACCTAGAGTCGAATACCCATTCGTTCTACATAGAATGATACAACAAGGCTTGAGAAGCTCTGACTCGGAAGGTGAAATTATTAACAGGTCGATGAAAAAAAAACACGTCTCCTTCAAGGAATTTAACCTTCTCCTCTAAGTCATCTCTCTTCTTGTAGTAGACCTTCTCCACATGTCTAGTCTTTCCATATTACTAACATGTCTTCTTCTTTTGAATCTGATAGGGTACATATATAAACCCTTTTGGTTTTTGGTTGAGGCATCTAGGTCTCTGTATAGGGGTATCAAACCTTCCTCTTTTCTTGTGATTTGAGTTACCCTTTCCATTCAACAAGTGGGATTGATGTTTACCACCAAGCTTACCTTTATCAAGAAATCTATGTTGATCAATGATCAATAGGCCATATCAATATTCAAAAGTGTAATCCTTACCATCTTCCTTGTGTGCCTACCAATTGGTACGGAAAGTTGAAACAAACACATCAAATGGTGTTATCAAATTCATCAAGACCAACTCAATGAGTTTTTCTTATTTCTTATAATAATTCTTTCCACATTCGTCCAGTTTCAACTGTAGTTCCTTCACATGCACCAAATAGTTCTCTATTTTATCAAAAGAATGAGGATCGAGAGAGATCAACTCTTTCTCCAATTACATGGCGTGGCTTTCATTGACTCTATTGAACAACGACTTCAACTTCTTCCGGAATTGATGAGGGAAGTCAATTCAATCGATGTGAAAATGAATATCCTACGAGATATAGGTCATGATGACCCCTACAACCTCATCCTTATTTCCATCAACAATGAACTTTTACTAATTGTTTGTTGGATCTGGAATCATTATTTTCATATATTGCCTCATATAGTGCCTCACTCCTTTACTCTTCAGTAGGGTTTCCATGTCTGGTTCCCATACCGCATAATTTGATCCATTCAAGATTATGGGTTTGATATTTGAAGCCATATTCGATATCTAGACAACTCAGATTTGTTCCACAAGTTACATTATGCAAATAACCAACTTAGAGTCAATCGCACAATATATCATACTCAACATGATTTTTTGTAACACCCTGTTTTCCCCCAAGACTATGATTATTCTAAGACTTCATAAAATGTAATTATGAAGCATGTAATTATGTTTTTATTAATGAAAAATATCATACAATTGAATAAGAAGGAAAATATTAATCACTAGCCATGATATCATAGGTGGAAATTGATGATGTGGGTCAATGTGGCGAAGCTAAGGTGTTTCAATGAATAAAATAGAAATCTTTCTTAGTAATATTGCATATGATTACAAGACATAAATACACACCAACCATCATACTTGAAACCAAATGGAGCCACATGACCAGTTATGGTAAGAAGGATGAGTGGTTGAGGTAGTTATAACTACTGACAGACCTTATCTCTTGAAGAGGCAAGGGTCAATTGAAATCTTGATAGAAGTACATCCCTGGATTTGCCCTTCAAAAATTTGGATCCCTCAATGGAGGTCGTGTCTGACATAAGCCATGAGAATCCCAAGGATTGGGTGGAAGAAGAGACCAATGGTGGAAAGACATCACAAAGGGCGTAGAGAGAAGAAAAGGGAATGTGCAAAAAGAGAGGAGTAGATAGGAAATACATGTAGAGAGGAGAAAAACCCTCAACAAAAATTGGGGAAAACACATATTGAGTCAACCCAAAAGAATAACCCGAGACAAATCAATTGAGAATCAGACTCACAAATAAATGGTGCATTGAATAGAGGTGTTTGGTTGCATATCTATGAGAAAAAGAAGAAATTGGAAATTTGTTCTTGAGGAAAATAGAAAGCTTGTCCAAAATAATATTGATCACCCTAAAATAGAGAAGACCCAGATCTAGACTGGAGCAACAAAGAACTGCAACTTGGTACCTATTGGAAAGAAACATACACTGGTAACAGATGTCATCGAGGGATATTATGGCAAAGAAGGGACTCCTTGTGCATAAGAAATACAATGGGAAGGGTACCTGATAAACCTATGAAAATCCTGAGTTTAGTGGGAAGAGGGGAACTTCTATTGTTGTTAGTAGAGGAAGGAGAGTAACCTTCCTTGATCATTATAAGTCTGGAGAACCAACTGAATAATTTCCCTTGTGATATCATGGCTTGGAATGGGGGTGGCATGGTGTAGGAAGGTACTCTGCAACATAGCCTAAGGTTGGGAGGAAAGGCATCCTCTCTCAATCAGTTGGTTGTTGA
Organism: Picea glauca; assembly: GCA_000966675.3. Taxonomy (NCBI): domain Eukaryota; kingdom Viridiplantae; phylum Streptophyta; class Pinopsida; order Pinales; family Pinaceae; genus Picea; species Picea glauca. The sequence continues at coordinate 44,616 of JZKD02S1744549.1, read as the reverse complement.
CACTTATTAAACATATAAGTTTTTTTAACTTAATGTGTTGATGTAAATATGTTATTTCATGGATAAATAGGAAATATTTTTAGCCATTACATAAATTGATGGTTGGAATCTGACGGTTGGAGGGCTAGAGAAACCCCTCTAGATTTGGTAGCTACTGTTAGAATTCTGAAGGCAGACAATGAGAGACTCATGAGATCTCGGTTTGAACAAGAAGAGATGAATACAATTCTAATCCAAAGCTTGTTTGAGATTCAAAAGAAGGTGTAGTAAGGCCTTAGTAATGCAGAGTTGCAACAATAAGAGAGGTTGAGAACCCCTTCAGATTCCCAAAAGCATGGAATAAACCATAGGGATATATGAAATAATTATTCCAAGAGGAGGCATCATAATGCCAAGAAAAGTAAATCTGGTGGTAGTATTTCCACAAAGTTATCTAGCGGGAAGATTTATTTTGAGGAGTTGTCCAATAGTGACATTGGATCACAGAGGTCCCTAACTGAGGAATACAAGAATTCTGATTTTTGTAGCTTCAAGAAGGTATTCTCATGTTCCCTAGGCATTGGGCATGTGGTAATCATCATGGGAACCACATTACACTCTTTGTTTGGAGAAAAATGCCATCAGAATGAAGTTAGGGCTTCATGGGTTTGGTGATGGGATTTGTGGGTTTGTGTTGGGGCTTCACACCCACAAGAAAGTTTAATTTGATTTTGACTTGTGGAGGGGATTCTATGTTGACCCCTAAGACTTGTGTATAAAGGAGAGAGGTCATTGTGACCTTTCATATAGTGTAGAGTGCGTGGATACATTATGGAGTTGGCATAAGTGAGTCTGCACTTGTTCCAAGGAGCTTGGTGATCTCAATAAAGGAATGTCCGTAACTCTAGAAAATTTGTCCTAGGAAGGAAGAAACCATGTGAATCATATGAAACTGTCCGTACAGGTTTTCATACATGTACTCGAGTTGTAGTGGGAACAATCATGTATGTACATGGGTTGCAGGAAGGTGAATCACATATGTACGTGAGTTGCAGTGGGAACAATCGTATATGTACACGGGTTGCATAAGGGATACTCACGTACATCAGTACAAGGTTTCTCAGTAGGAGTAGGTCCATACATGTTGATTTCAGCAGTAGTACAAGTGACATCAATGAGACATACATGTGGCTTGCAACAAATTTGTGGGCAGAGGAAGTTTTCATGGATTTGTTGAGGTTTGATGTTTCTGATTTTTCTGGCTATTGGAGGACAAGGTTGTCCTCATATTTTGGTGGATTTGTATTGGCTAGGAGGGATGGTTCTTCCCTCCGAATTTCTGAAATTGACAAAGTTACAGAACAAAAAACTATGTCTCATATGTGTTGACGATTCATCTATGATATTATTGTTTTCTCAGTCAATAATTTTTCAGTGTAAAATTGTTTAGTGATAACAGTTAGGGTTTTACTGTTAGGTCACTATGAAGCAATTTTCAGATATGAAAATTAGTAACACAGATTTGCATGTGAAAATTGACAAAGAAGKCTAAGTTKCCTACATTTGATGGATAAATTAAGAAAGGAGAAGAAGTCAAGGCTTGGTTGTTTGGTTTGAAGAAGTATTTTTGGGTACATAATTACTTAGACAATACGAAAGTGGATATTTYCATATTCAATTTCAACRAGGGAGCTTCCATATGGTGGGAAGAYGTTAAGAAAGTTAAAGGAACGAAATAAAGMAAACTAACCTAGAAGTAGTTTGAGAAATACTTCTGAAAGGAATACCTATCRGAGAAGTATTGTGATGATTGAATCAAGGAATTCCATGAGAATAAGTTGGGACAACTTACCATGGATGCATATCCTAATATACTTATGGAGCTATTCAGGTATGTTCCTTACCTCAAGAATGAGAAAGACAGGATACACCATTTTATCATAGGATTACCACAGTCCTACCAGGACATAATTGAATTTGATAATCCCAAGACCTTGGAAGACACTATAATTAAGGATAAGTGTTGCTATGACAAATCTAAAAATAAGAAAGATCCTTCTAAATATTAGAAAAGAAAGGATAAGGGTGGATTCTAGAAAAATGGATTTAAATTATTCCATTAAAAGAATCTGAAGAAGGGTGCATAGTTGGTTCAACCAATAAGAAGTATGCATCGACAAAACTTTCCATCTTAAAGTGGAATTAGGCCAGCAGAGTAGGCAAGAGAAAGAGTCAAGGAGCCAAAGAAAGGACCTCTATTGTTGGGTTTGTGGAGAACCACCCCTGTTTATGGATTGTCCTCATAGGAAGAAAGATAATAAGAGAGCTTATCATGTGCAAGAAGTTGCTACTATCAAAAATGTGGCCAGGACTGTTCCCATGATATATGCAACTATGGATAATTGGTAAGTAGACCACCAAGCTTCTGTAGAGGAGATGGAAGTTATAATTTCTAAGAAAATTATCTGTATTTTGATTGACCCTGGATATAACCTTAGTTATGTTTCACCCCAAGTTGTTGAAGCATGTTCCTTACAAAGGAAGAAGCATGCAAAGGCATGGTTGGTCCAATTATCCACCAAAACTAAGAGAAAAGTGGCATAAATTATAGAATCTTGTCCATTTGATATGAGTGGACTGCATACTAAACCAACCCTAAATATCTTACCTTTGGGATCATATGATATACTATTAGGTATGGATTGGATAACTACTCACAAGACAAAATTGAATCGTTACAAGAAAACCTTGGAATGGGAAGTTGAATAAGGAAGTACAAAGATTTTGCAAGGTGTTTGTAAGTCAATGTCAGTTAGAAAAATATCAACATTACAAATTAATAAGTTCATTCAGAAAAGGGTGCCCCTTGCATGCGATACAAGTTCTTAATTCAATAGAAGGCAAGGAGTTGAAGACTGAAAATCACCCTGTGTTGTGGGATTTTAAGGATGTATTTCTAGAGGAGGTGCCTAGAATACCTCCCAAGAGATATCTTTATTTCTCGATAAATCTTGTTCTTGGAGTAGTACCACCGTCAAAATTACCCTACAAGATGAACACACCAAAATTGGTGGAGCTAAATGTACAAATGAAGGATATGTTGGATAAAGGTTACATCGGGTTGAGTGTGTCTCCATGGGGAGCACGAAACCTATTTGAAAAGAATAAGGATGGAAAATTGAGATTATGTATTGACTATAGTTAGTTTAATAAGATGACCATCAAGAATAAATATGCATTACTCATAATTGATGATCTCTTTGACCAACTCAGGGGAGATGCAATTTTCTCAAAGATTGATTTGAGATTAAGATATCACCAAGTCATAATTAAATATGAGGATATCCACAAGATATTTAGAACAAGGTATGGACACTGTGAGTTTGTGGTGGTGTCATTTAGACTCACTAATGCACCAACTGCCTTCATGTGCTTGATTAATAACGTTCACAACAAATATCTAGACATGTTTTTCTTAATGTTTGTGGATGACATTTTGGTGTATTCTAAGACTAAATAAGAGCATGAAAAACATATTAGAATGGTGTTGTAGGTGTTGAGAGAGCACCCATTATACTTTAATTTTAGAAAGTGTGATTTTTTTGAAAAATAAATTCAGTATCTAGGCCACATAATTTTAGTAGAAAGAGTGGCAGTAGATATTGAGAATATCAAGGTAATCATGGATTGGTCTTCCCCTCGAAATGTAACAAAGGTAAGGTATTTCATGGGATTAGAAGGGTATTATAGAAGGTTTTTAAAGGTATTTTCCAAGATTGGTCATCCCATTACCTCATTACAAAGAAAAGAAAAAAACATTATATGGTTCGCAAAGTGTGAAGCCAAATTTCAACAGTTGAAGCACCTTTTCAACAATGCCCTTATTTTGAAGATTGCAAAACCCGAGAAATATTTATTGGTTTGTATTGATGCTTGCGAGGAAGGAATCAGTGGAGTCCTTATGTAGGAGGGAAAAGTGGTCAATTATAAATCACAAAAAATAAATGAGAATGAACAAAAGTATGTCACTCACAATCAAGCCCGGTAGGTTAGCCTGAGTGGTTGAGTGTTGTGGTTATTTCGAATGAGGTCTTGGGGTCAAATCCTTGACTAGCTATTGTTTCTCTTTGATGAGATTTTTGAGACTCACTCGATGTACCCACTGGGTTAGGCTTGTAATCATGCCTATGTTTTAACATGTTTACCATCCACAAAATGCAGGGAAGTACTTGGAGTTTTCTCGAGATTTATTCCATCGGAAAAAAAATGTCACTCACGATCTGGAGCTACCAAAATTTGTGCATGTGATGAAAATATGGAGGCATTACTTATTCAGAAGGAGGTTGGTCTTGATGAAATACCATTATGTTTTGAAGTATTTGTTTGACAAGTCAAGGTTAAATGCTAGACAAGTCATATGGATGTCACTGATCAACAAGTTTGATTTTGAAATCAAACACATGAAGGGAAAGGAAAATAAAGTGACAGACACACTCAAACAGAGTGTGTAGGATATACACTGAGCATAAAAAAGTGTGGGAGAGTCTAACATCCAATGAAGGATCAAATCCCTCTCACAATGAGACAATTTCTCCAATCATGTAAAAGAAGGGTTGCAGAAAGAACCCAGAGAGAGAAAATATGAAGGCTATTAGCTTATAGCTGATGACTTTTTGTTGTATAATAACAGGTTATGTGTACTAGAGTAAAAAAACATGAAGGAATTTATTATGGATGAGTTCCATAGGATACCCTATGTAGGTCATCCTGGTTATCGGAAAATGGTAAAAATAGTAAGGAAATTATGTTATTGGCTTAGGATGAAGCAAGACATTGCAGAATACATTCCCAAGTGTTTCAAGTGTCAACAACTAAAATTTGAAAACAAGCATCCTGCAAGTTTATTGCAACCTTTACCAATTCCAGAATGGAAATGGGAGACTATATCCATGGATTTCATTATTGTTCTACCAAGGAAAGTCAAGAAAAATGATGCAATCATGGTGGTAGTGGATAAGATGAAATTTGCAGATCGCATAGATGTTGCTAACATTTTAGTGGAAAATATCCCACTTGGACCTGAGTTGTTAAAAGAAATGGAATAGGAAATGACTAAGATAAGGTAGAATCTAAAATCATCCCAGGATAGGAAGAAGAGCTATGCGTGCAACAAAATAACTCACAAGGAGTTCAAGGTGGGAGATCATGTGTATCTCAAAGTGAATCCCAAAATAAGTTCCTTGAGGATGGGGACTTGTTCTAAGATAGCACCCCGATATTGTGGACCGTTTGAAGTCTTGGAAAGAGTGGGACCAATAGCATACAAAATTTCTTTTCCACCTATTGTTAGAGCTCACAATGTGTTCTGTGTATCTTTATTAAAGAAATATGTTCATGATCCTAATCTTGTTATTGATTGGAATGTGATACATGTGGAACCATAGATAGAATTTCAGCCAGAACCATAATGCATCCTATAAAGGAGAGAAACAATGCTTTAGAATTGAGCCATCATGTAGGTCAATGTGAAATGGAAGCACTTTGGAGTAGATGAGGCTACTTGGGAGCTAGGTGATGCCATGAGATGGGCATACCCATTTTTGTTTTCTATAATTGTATATATATTGTGTTTTAAACACCGAGGATGATGTTTTTTAAGGGGGATGGGAATGTAACACCATGTTTTCTCCCAAGACTGTAATTATTCTAAGACTTCATATAATATAATTATGAAGCATTTAATTGTATTTTTATTAATGAAAAATATCAAACAACTGAATGAGAATGAAAATAGTTGAGCACTAGCCATGATATCATAGGTGGAAATTGATGATGTGGGTTGACGTGGTGAAGATGAGGTGTTTTAGTGAAGAAAATATAAAACTTTCTTAGCAATATTGCATATAATTGCAATACATAAATATACACATGCCAACATACTTGAACCCACATGGATCCATGTGACCAATTATGGTAAGCATGATGGGTGGTTGAGGAGTTATAACTGCTGGTAAACCTGATCTCTTGAAGAAGAAAGGGTCAAATGAAAACATGACATAAGTACATCCCTGGATTATCCCTCCAAAACTTTGAATCCCTGACTAGAGGTTGCGTCTAACAGAAGCCATGGGAGTCCCAAGGATTGGGTGGAAGAAGAGGCCAAAGGTGGAAAAACTTCACAGAGGGTGTAGAGAGAAGAAAAGGGAATGCACAAAAAGAGAGAAGTAGACAAAAAATACATGTAGAGAGGAGAAAAACTTGCATCAACAATTGGGGAAGACACGTATTGAGTCGAAATAAAAGAATAACCTGAGACAAATCAAGTGAGTTGCAGACCCACATATAAATGGTTTGTTGAACATAGGTGTTCAGTTGCAAAAATTTGAGAAAAAGAAGAGATTGGAAAATTGTTCTTGAGGAAAATACAAAGATTTTCCAAAAGAATATGCATCACCCTGAAACAAAGAAGACCCAAATCCAGACTTGAGAAATAGAGGGTTGCATCTTGGTACCTGCTAGAAATAAATTGACACTGGTAAGGGAGGTCGTAGAGGGATAGTATGATAGAGAGGGGAATCCTTATGCAAAGGAAATCTAGTGGGAAGGGTACCTAATAAACTTGTGGAAGTCCTGAGCTTAGTGGGAAGAGGGAAAATTTTGTTTTTGTCAGTAGAGGAAGGAGAGTAACCTTCTTGGATCATAAAGCATGGAGAACCAGGGGAATCATTTCCCTTGTAATATCATGGCTTAGCACGAGGATGACATGTTGTAGGAAGGTACTCTGCAACATAACCTAAGTTTGGGAGGAAATATGTCCTCTATCAGTCAGTTGGTTGTTGACACCTATTAAACATATACATGTTTTTAACTTAATGTGTTGATGTAAATTTGTTATTTCATGGTTAAATAGGAAATATGAATGTATGACCAAATTCCTAAGTAAAATAGAGTAAATATGTTTGTTTTCATTGGCCAACTTATTAAACTTATGAATCCATGAGAATTGTGTAAGGGTAAGGTGTACCCTTATGAGAACTGCAAGAATTTGCATGTAAATCTTGCAAAATATGAAGAAAATATTCACCCTAAAATTGACAGAGGATATGTCATAGTGATTGGGAAAGGCTTCAGTATAGACTTCGAGAGTCTCAATTTTGTAGATACTCTTACTATTGAGAGGAAAGTTTACATGATATGGACAAAATATTCATTTGGACGGTGACATGAGTGCCATAGTGTTAGGGGAAATCCTTTGTAGGTTGAGAAGCCTTAATACCTGGGAGAAACCTATCCTAGATGGAAATTTTGCAGGACATGCACATTCTTCATCCAAGTTCCTAATAGAATTCCTTATTTGGATTAAAAACTGTATCTCTAGCTCTTGAAGGTCTAGTAGAATCTTGTGAAAGATCAGAGGAGTGACCTTGAATTGGTTAAGTCCTGATTCAGACTGATGCCATGAAGAAAACCATGTTTTAGGCTAGAAGGATTTGTAGTCATTGGATCAATTTAGTAGAAATATCTTGACGGTTGTTAGAGGACGTCGTTGTCGAAATGGACTAGCACAAGGTTGTATTGGGACTCCAACGGGAAGATTTCCAAGTCAGATATAGTCATTGATCCATAGGAAAGTGTATCAAAGTGTTTGGGACCATCAATACAAGTGATAAGTCCTTCAGAGTGAAGACTGTCAGAGGCCTAGATGAAAGTTTACAAAGGGAGTCTGATGACTTATGAGTCCAATATTCATTGAACTGGTGGGAGATGTAGAGCCATTGATATAGTGGGAGATTCCCAGTGGTATATTAACCATTGAATTCAATGTGAATTTCTCCAAGGAGGAGGGTTTTTGAACCTTATTGGAAAATAGTCATAAACCCTGAAGTGTACGGTGTTCATTTGATGAATGAATGCGGGTCATTCGATTTGTCAAAGTTTGTGTGATCAGAGTGAACTAGTCGGAGTGAATTAGTTGGAGTCTTTGGGTACTAGACTGAGATGCTCTGATGGGGAGGAACTCCCATAATGGAGGAGTATCATTGATTGGTGAGTGGGAAAGATTTAATATCAATCGTAGATGTCATGGGCCATTTCATTAGCATGTAAAATGGGTATAGAATAGAGAGTAATCGTTGAGTCATTTGAGGTGTCGATGAAATCATAGTCGTTGAATCTCAAGTCCAAGGACCATTGGATCCCTTAGAACTTCCCGTCATACTGATGTAATCGGAGAGAATATTGATGAATCCAATGGGAATGAGTCTGAATTACCACATAATGTTAAATTGGTGGCAAGGAATTATCCTGACCATTCAATTAGAGGCACTAGGCACCTAGTCACCTTAGTAAACTAAGGAAAGAAGCTTCTATGAGGATTAGTAAGAGTTAATATAGTATAAATTGTGATAAGAGAAGTCTTCACATAAGTGATTGATGATCCTGATAACATGTCTTGAGAAAAAAAAAGAGAAGAAAGGAAATCCAAACATACCACCAGCCTAATTGGTGTTGTTATCACACAAGTTGTAGGTTGGGAAAATCCTGACCCAACCACCAATTGGAGAAAAATAGGAGGCAACCTACCCACTGTCACCTTAGGAAGGTGTCCCCGTCACTTTAGAGGTGAGGTAGTCGCCTCAAGGGGGGAATCCTGGTGACCCTAGGGGGAATGAGATGGAAAATCATAAGTATGAATGGATGCCCCTAGAGTTAAATTATAAGTGGTATGAAGAGCTTGGGAAAGAGTATTGGGACGGTTTAAGGGTAGCCAAAATATTTCAGTGACTCACTGAGAGTAAGGTACCTGCTTGAGACCCAATGAAAACCAAGGATTCTTGTAATATGTTAGTTGGACAAGAAATTTAAGCTTCTTGTCCCTAATTTGCAGCAACAATAAATGATGTATATAAACTCTATAAAGATATCAAAGGATGCAATATAAGTGATAAGCATATGATAAATAAACAAGAGACAAAGCTAGCGAAAGCTATCTCAACTCACCAATGATTAAAAAATAACTTTATCACAAAAAGAAAGATGAAACAAAAGGTTGTTGTAGTGATATTATCAACCTTATGTCTCTAGAAAACCAAGCTTAAAAATAGACCACTATAAACCACCTCTAACTAGCCCAATAGGTGCACTTGGCTTAGTAGAGAGTTAGGGTAAAGTTAGGGCTAAATTCTAGGGTTAATTTATTAGCAGCTTCCTTATCAGATTTATTAGCAACCTTTTCCTCTTCCATATGTAAAAATGCCAGGGTCACCGGGATTGCCTCCCTAAAGTGACCTAGTCACCCATGAATTATGGGACCTATATCGAGGTGACATTGGGTATAGTGTCGTCTCTTATTTGTTTCCATTTAGGTGGTTAGGTCAGGATTTTCCGAACCTACAACTTGTGCGATGACATGTGTTTAGAAGGTCGAGTGTGTTACATTTGTGGAAAACATGAGAGGTCACAACCATTCACTCTGATACCATGTTGGGGACTGAGTGTAACTTGATACAAAATAGATAAACATAATTGTAGATAATCAAAGAGGAATACCTTTCAAAGATAAAAGGTGGTATCTAAAGACATCGTTACAACACTTAAGCATAGTGCATTGTGATTAGAACATCACAATGCATGTTGGACATCTTGTATGCAACAAAAACAATGATGATAATGACCCGTCGAGTCTATTATTTATAACTTCAATATCTAACCAACTTCCTTGGAATCAAGAAGATATTTTCCACATATAATTGTCAGTGGTTAGACTTGACTCCGTCAAATCCACGTTGTCTATTCGAATCGACAAGGATTTTCAACCCGACTATCCATGCATCCAAGTCATAGTCAATATCTTGAATGACCTATCCACCAACCAACTATATTCGACTATTGTCCACTATTCAACCAACAAGCTTGTCGAATACTTAATCAAGTGATGTAGAGATCTTGTCAATCGCCCAACTAACTATTTCCATATGTATGTCAAATGTCTGACCAACTAATTCTAGGAGATGTGTAATGAACCATCTGAAATCGATGTTCCAACATACATGATGCATCCTATGTATATCACCAAGGGTACCTAGAAATCACTATATTTGTGAGAAAATAGTAATTTTGGCTTAATTGTGTAGTGGAATATACTTCCAAGTGTTTGGAATATGAAAAGGTCAAAGGAAATCTTCAACACCCTTGCACGAGTACTAGAATATTTTCCACTTCTAAAATGGAAATGGGAAGTGGTCACAAGGGAATTTAGTATTGGTTTACCAAGGACCACATGATAACATGATTTCATCATAGTAGTGGTTGATAAGCTAACCAAGGAAAAATTTCATTATAGTCCTATCTCTCATAAGGTTGATAACATAGTATAGGTTTTCATGAGGATGTGGTGTGACCACATGGAATGGCCAAGACAATTGTTTCAAGCGGTGGAAACACATGCAAATTATCATGTAACACCTCCAATTTTGATCCCTATGAACTAGAATGTATTATGTAATTGCGACTTCGGTTGGTGAGCCGATAAAGTTAGAAAGGGGTCGGAGTCCTTAGGAAATGCAATACTTTGTATATATTAATAAAATACATTGATGTCTACAAGACATACAAGGACAAGAGATAAGGTGATATGATTCCATGAGAGAGGGGGATAAAGGGGTTAAATATTTTATTGTTATATTTCATTTACCCATATTGGTTTTAATTGAGAAAAGTGGTTACATGAGCTTCTTGGGAGGAAGGCTATGTGGTTCTTGATTTCATGTAATTATATAAACATCTGGCGTGGGATGTTTTGTGGGTTCTTGTCCATTCACTCTTGCTCACTCTTTCATTTTTGGTTCTTCATTCATTGTAAATCCCTCATTTACTCTTGTTAATTTGTGTGTTCTTAGTTGGATCATGGAAACAAATGCTTGGAGGAGGAGAGCCATTGTGAGATGATTGTGATGAATTACTGATCATTCCAGGTGGGAATGGAGGCCTATGGGCATGAGATTGATGGTATTTCTAAAAGAACTATCACAACTGAGAGTCATTGGAGTTTCCAGCATGGATATTTCCTGAATAGTAGCACTAGAGCCCTGGGAGAAATGGAACAACCTGAGGGACTGCATGGTAGAGAAAGGGGTTCATTTCTTTGGGTTGTGTAGGCTAAAGGGGAAAGAGAGATGGAAATTAGGATTGTTGTGTGGTTCGGTAAACCTAAGAGATAATTATCCTATTGTTGAGTGTTTTAGATCTGGCCTAGGACCTGTCCTTGTGGATCCATAACCTTAACTTGAGGGTGACCCATTGTTGAGAATGAGAACAACGATGTCTATGGTTGGGAGGAACGTCCTTGGTTTTCATCCAGTTGGTGATGGTTTAATTAAAGATAAGTGCTCTTAGTGTTTTCTGCATAAATTATATTCCACTATGTATATTTATCTCTGAGATGTATTTTCATGTGCATGCTTGTTGGTTATTATTGTGCATGGAACGTTGTTCCTTTCTTGGATGGTTTGGCATGAATCTTGATTATTGCATGTGTGGTTATTGCATTCTTTCATACTTCTTTTCAAATTAATCATTATAAGAATTCAAGATCAGTTTTGAAGTGTGAATTGAAGTAGTGTGGCTAGCCTGTGGGTGGTTGGGTACGTTACAAATTGGTATTAGAGCTTTAGTTTAAACATCGGACTAATATGGGCCGAAATGAGTGTGAATTAGAAAAATTCACTATTGCATATTTCAAATTGTGTGACTTTGGGGGAAAACGAAGAAACACGAGTAAAATCCCCAAATTCGTGAGCATATTCGAGTTTTAGATGACTCGGGAATGTTTAAGAAGTTAATGGATTCAATCTGAAGAGTTGCAGAGTCAAATTTGATCTCATATTTTAATGGTTGTTGTAGCACGGGGAAGATTTCAGAGAATTGACTATCAAGATCATGTTCGATCTCCAGATCAATGGTCGAGATTCGTTATGAAAAATTTATAAATTGATAAAATTTGAAAGTTTGGAAAAGTTATAAGATCAATGACCGAGATCCATTTAAGTGGTTTGGAAAAGGACGAAGATCAACGGTTCGTATTCATTTTCGATTATTTGGGAATTTAGATAAAAGCAATGGTTGAGATCATCTTAGCTAGGAGATCAACAACTCAGATTCACCTGGGTTTGGCCAAAATTGTCTAAGTGTGGAAAATCACCATATGAGATCACCGATGACCGATGGTCAGGGATCAGTGATTTTGGAAAAGTGTTGAAGTTGACCAAGATAAATATCTAATGATTGATGGACAATGGTTGGGGATAGGTGGAATTTGGTAAAAAATTCATGTGACCAAAAGAAATATCAGATCATCGATGACCGATGATCGAGCATCGACAGATTTAGTGTGAAGTTTAAAATTCTTCCAAGAGAAAATATCAATGGCCAGTGGAGAAAAGAGGGTGATGGTGTGTCATTCCACATCAACATCCATGTTTCATGCCGTGTCATCCTAGTTGATGCCTTAGGATGACGTGTCATGCCAGGTCATCATCCACTTGTCATGCCACGTTAGCATAGTTGCCAAGTCACCTAAGGGATGGCCAATCGCTGAAGTCGAGTTTTGGTGAGATTTTTGAACAATATTGGTTTGTTGGGGAAGATGAACGATGGTTGATGCTCAATGATTGAGCATCAGAGAGATTCTTGGATGACTTTTGATTTGCAGAGAAAAAATATCGATGGTCGATGGTCGATGATCAGGCATCAGGGAGATTAGTGGGAAGGTTTGGTTTGCAAAGGAAATCACGAATATTTGATTATCAATCGTCGATAGAGAGAATATCAATGATATAGATTTCTTTCGACTTAAGATCAACCATGGAGATTGCACTTAGGCAAAATTGTTCCATAGTTTCAAAAAAAACAAAACTAAGTCTAGAGCCATTTTCTTATTTTGGCCATAACTGGAGAAAATCAAGTCGGATTAGGATGAAACTTATGGGTTTTTTCCGCAAAGAGGATATCTACAAAATCCAGAGAGGGCCATTGCCCAATTATGCTTGAAATTGTCAGAAAATGCAAAAAAGTGGTTTTTAAAGATCAGGGTCCAGATCATTGGCAGATGTCTAGATTAAGTTGAAACTATTGGGGAGAGTCCAGAAAGAATACACGGAAATAACCCACAAGGAAATGAATAAATCCTAAGGGTATAGGAATGGGGATATCGAAATAGGCCAAAATCAACTATTTTGGGCCACTTTTTAGGGATTTTTGAGATTTTCATAGCAAAAAAAGTGACCCTAGATCACAAAATTGGAAAATTGCATTGATGTTACATTTTTATATACTCATCAAGACAAACAACTTTGGTTTAGTGAAAATTTTTCAGAAATGCATAGATTGTGAGATAGTTAGTTTTTCTAAAAATTCAAAGTCTGGAAAAATGGGTAAAAAGGGACAAAATTGCAGATTCTAAATCGTTGTAGTTTTTGAATGGAGTATCATATTGAAAATATAAGAGTTGATATGAATTCCTTGTCATTATTTTTATCTATTTCTCATACAAAATTTTCTCTAGTTCATGACATGTTTTCTTCTGCAATTGATAGAAGTTGGTCTTTCAATAAAATTACACTAGTGGAAAAAATGCACAAATGAGGTGAAAATGGTTTTTTCAGGAAGCCATAAATTTCAGCTAAGAGATCAGATTGGGGCATGAGTATAGTCATTGGAAATATGATTCGAAGTAGAATAACCTTGAATTATTAGAATTTGGAGAATTGTGATATAATTCTTCAGGAATTGAGCATAAAAAGGTACTGTAACATTAATTGACAAAAAATCTACAATATGCATAA
>JZKD02S1744549.1:0-15619 GCA_000966675.3 Picea glauca | reverse complement strand
TTCTAGTTCAACAACCAACATCTCATTTGTATTACACACATATAGTCATCTTGAGATATCATCATAACAAATTTCAATCATAATGTCAAATATGTTTTATACAAGAAAACATAATTTAATTTCTAAGCATGAGCTTCCTGCTCATAATTCGTTTGGCTCTTGCAGCAATAGGAATCGATATTTATTATATATCACAGTAGTCCCATACCCAAGGAAATTCTTCCTGCAATTTTCTCAGCCTTCACTTAGCCGAAAAATCTGTTAGCATATCATAACAATTTTTAATTATAAATTTCCAAATCAATTTTATATAGGAAAACAAAATTCCCCAAGCATGAGGTTTTTTCTCATAATGTTTCGATCTTGTAGCAACAAACATTGGTCTTATTTATGGAATTACATCCTTGCCATATGAAAAACCATTCTTCATGTAATTACCTCAATTTACACGCAACCTAACAGATTGTAAGTAATGTTAATTCCAATTTCCAAAATTGTTTTATACAGAAAAAATAAAATTTTCAAACATGAGATTATGCTCATAATGTTCTGCTCTTGGAGTAGTAGAGACCAGTATTCCTTATGGGATTACATTATTTCCATATCCATGACCACTCCAACTGCAATTTTCCCAATCTATACTCATCCAAAAGAATTGTCATTATCTCATGTACAATATATATATATATATATATATATATATATATATATATATATCCATGGAAACAATTACAAAAATTCTCAAAGTGATTTCATAATTATTTACAACTACAATTCAATCACTTCCATTAACCCAACTATTAACTGGAATGAACCCATCATCCTCTACACATATTATTAGCCAATCTTTTTTTCCGTCTATCCGTCAATATTTTTATTAGTACATCCCCTCATAGAGATTTTTTGTAATTTATCATTATGTAGCTACTTTAACCTACAACTTTCGTGTTGCAATACCTAACAACTCATGAAGTGTTCTCAACTCCATGGGTTATCAATACTCGCGTCATTTAAGTTATTAGCATAATCATTTCTATGCCATATATTATATACATGCATTAACCAAAATGCATTTAATAATTCCTTTAATACCATTTGTAACGTTTTCAACAACTCCAAAAATTGATCTCAAAATTGCAACAAACAAGAATTCATTCACATTCAGCTAGTATTCATATTGAATATAGTATAGTTATCCATAATTATGCATTCTCAACACCACGGGCGTTTCCTAACACAACAAATATTTACCACAAAATAGAAATCAAGATGCCAATACCCATGGTTGCATCTACACAATGCATCCTTGCATTGACTACATAATACCACATAACTATGCCATGCATTCCACCACAAAGAATTGGAAGGTCTGTCCAATGCTTCAACACATCATCCGAACTCTTCCCAATACTACTTGACTATTTTGATACCTTCCTCTTCAACCCATACACAACACAAAGAAATATAATTCCTAAGTGTTCTTCAATGTCAGAAAAGAGGTTGCAATCTAAACATAAGCTATATAGGGGAATTCATTGAGCACTCACATAGATCTATAGCCATTCTGTATCCAACCATATCATGGTCTCACACATTAATAACTCTATGGGATTAATTGCTATAAAAAGAGTATGTCTCCTGACTTGACTTGATTATGATCTTATAACCAATCATAACAAAATATGCAACTAACATTTTATCTAAATGCATTCTAGCGTCAAAAACCTTTACATACTCTATCCCTTCGACCATTAGATATCAATTTAGATCTTGAAAAAATAATTGAGGGAATTCTTACCTCAATCCCCTTCAGCATTTATGCATCATAAGCAACCAAATGCATACTTACATGGTTTTTACCAACCTACTTGATGCTACCTAATCAACTGGTATTTTTAAAAGATCACAAGCTTCTTCCTCCATCGTTTTTTTTATCACCATTCCTACCACCCTCATGGGTCTTCAAATAGATAGAAGTCATAATCAGTAGAAACATCCACATTTTTAACCATGCTATATAATTTTTCCTAAATACATAATCTATCATTAGTCATACTCAATTTCCATAACATCATTTTTGCATGTATATAACAACAAACTATTCTAAGTCCACAAGCATGCCATATGCATATCCAAGCATGTACATATGCACAAATGGACATCCATATGCACCAAGTATGTATTGTCAGCATGCCTACTAATGCATATGCATTCTAATTTCTTTGTATACATCATGCACTCTAATGCATTTGTTCTTCAATTCACTTTATTTATTTATGTTGTAGTTGGTTGTCCTTGAATTTCTTCAGATCCTTGTTGCCTTGTGTGCTCCCATTATTCCCATCTACACTATTTTTCCCTCTTCCATCCGAGTTCCACTTGTCCATTCCGAAATTCAACCAATGTTTTCTATTTGTAGCATCTTCTCTTAGGAAATCATATCCAAAATTTACCTTTATGAAACATTCCAACACCTTGGAATGAGGTAGCTCACAACATTATATTACTCTACTACCACAACATCCTTGAATCAACTTACCCATAATTATTTTTCATCATTTATATTACTTCTAGTTGTCCATTAGATTACTTCATTTAACAATTCCCACTTTTCTCACTCAATACCATTGCCAATGGAAGTCTATTTTCACTCAGTGGCACTTTTCAAGTGTAAGAACCTTCATTAATCTATCCCTGATTTCTCTGCATTGGTATCCTACTTCCACTGTGAACTCTGATATCATAAGTAGAATTCCTGCTCTGAGTAATTTTAGACAAAGTAAATAAGTCATCAATAGAAAATCATTTCTAAGCACTCATGTTCTTGGCACATAGAGATGATTCACACATCACCTCTTAATCTCCTTGTTCTCTTCACATCAATCTTGCAACTATCTACACATCTCTACCTTTAAGGCTATGGAATATTACTTTTCCTTTCTATGCCCATTAATGAAATTATTCATCCACTGGATTCATGTTCTATGTGAGAATCCTTGTTGTTGTGCCTTGCAATTCATTCACACTTTGTAGTAGATGAATAATAATTCTTTTGTTCCACTCTTCTTGAGTTCTTTATCCACTTTTCATTAGTTTCCATGTAGCTCTTTATTGCCTCAAACCAACTTCTAAAAGCTTTGCCATGCTTCCATGAATTTGATATCCAATCCTAATCTTGAATTTATATGATTAAATCTCTAATTCTGCAAAATGTACAAGCACCCATTTTCATTAGAATTATGCATATTGTAGATTTTTTGTCAATTAATGTTACAGTACCTTTTTATGCTCAATTCCTGAAGAATTATATCACAATTCTCCAAATTCTAATAATTCAAGGTTATTCTACTTCGAATCATATTTCCAATGACTATACTCATGCCCCAATCTGATCTCTTAGCTGAAATTTATGGCTTCCTGAAAAAACCATTTTCACCTCATTTGTGCATTTTTTCCACTAGTGTAATTTTATTGAAAGACCAACTTCTATCAATTGCAGAAGAAAACATGTCATGAACTAGAGAAAATTTTGTATGAGAAATAGATAAAAATAATGACAAGGAATTCATATCAACTCTTATATTTTCAATATGATACTCCATTCAAAAACTACAACGATTTAGAATCTGCAATTTTGTCCCTTTTTACCCATTTTTCCAGACTTTGAATTTTTAGAAAAACTAACTATCTCACAATCTATGCATTTCTGAAAAATTTTCACTAAACCAAAGTTGTTTGTCTTGATGAGTATATAAAAATGTAACATCAATGCAATTTTCCAATTTTGTGATCTAGGGTCACTTTTTTTGCTATGAAAATCTCAAAAATCCCTAAAAAGTGGCCCAAAATAGTTGATTTTGGCCTATTTCGATATCCCCATTCCTATACCCTTAGGATTTATTCATTTCCTTGTGGGTTATTTCCGTGTATTCTTTCTGGACTCTCCCCAATAGTTTCAACTTAATCTAGACATCTGCCAATGATCTGGACCCTGATCTTTAAAAACCACTTTTTTGCATTTTCTGACAATTTCAAGCATAATTGGGCAATGGCCCTCTCTGGATTTTGTAGATATCCTCTTTGCGGAAAAAACCCATAAGTTTCATCCTAATCCGACTTGATTTTCTCCAGTTATGGCCAAAATAAGAAAATGGCTCTAGACTTAGTTTTGTTTTTTTTGAAACTATGGAACAATTTTGCCTAAGTGCAATCTCCATGGTTGATCTTAAGTCGAAAGAAATCTATATCATTGATATTCTCTCTATCGACGATTGATAATCAAATATTCGTGATTTCCTTTGCAAACCAAACCTTCCCACTAATCTCCCTGATGCCTGATCATCGACCATCGACCATCGATATTTTTTCTCTGCAAATCAAAAGTCATCCAAGAATCTCTCTGATGCTCAATCATTGAGCATCAACCATCGTTCATCTTCCCCAACAAACCAATATTGTTCAAAAATCTCACCAAAACTCGACTTCAGCGATTGGCCATCCCTTAGGTGACTTGGCAACTATGCTAACGTGGCATGACAAGTGGATGATGACCTGGCATGACACGTCATCCTAAGGCATCAACTAGGATGACACGGCATGAAACATGGATGTTGATGTGGAATGACACACCATCACCCTCTTTTCTCCACTGGCCATTGATATTTTCTCTTGGAAGAATTTTAAACTTCACACTAAATCTGTCGATGCTCGATCATCGGTCATCGATGATCTGATATTTCTTTTGGTCACATGAATTTTTTACCAAATTCCACCTATCCCCAACCATTGTCCATCAATCATTAGATATTTATCTTGGTCAACTTCAACACTTTTCCAAAATCACTGATCCCTGACCATCGGTCATCGGTGATCTCATATGGTGATTTTCCACACTTAGACAATTTTGGCCAAACCCAGGTGAATCTGAGTTGTTGATCTCCTAGCTAAGATGATCTCAACCATTGCTTTTATCTAAATTCCCAAATAATCGAAAATGAATACGAACCGTTGATCTTCGTCCTTTTCCAAACCACTTAAATGGATCTCGGTCATTGATCTTATAACTTTTCCAAACTTTCAAATTTTATCAATTTATAAATTTTTCATAACGAATCTCGACCATTGATCTGGAGATCGAACATGATCTTGATAGTCAATTCTCTGAAATCTTCCCCGTGCTACAACAACCATTAAAATATGAGATCAAATTTGACTCTGCAACTCTTCAGATTGAATCCATTAACTTCTTAAACATTCCCGAGTCATCTAAAACTCGAATATGCTCACGAATTTGGGGATTTTACTCGTGTTTCTTCGTTTTCCCCCAAAGTCACACAATTTGAAATATGCAATAGTGAATTTTTCTAATTCACACTCATTTCGGCCCATATTAGTCCGATGTTTAAACTAAAGCTCTAATACCAATTTGTAACGTACCCAACCACCCACAGGCTAGCCACACTACTTCAATTCACACTTCAAAACTGATCTTGAATTCTTATAATGATTAATTTGAAAAGAAGTATGAAAGAATGCAATAACCACACATGCAATAATCAAGATTCATGCCAAACCATCCAAGAAAGGAACAACGTTCCATGCACAATAATAACCAACAAGCATGCACATGAAAATACATCTCAGAGATAAATATACATAGTGGAATATAATTTATGCAGAAAACACTAAGAGCACTTATCTTTAATTAAACCATCACCAACTGGATGAAAACCAAGGACGTTCCTCCCAACCATAGACATCGTTGTTCTCATTCTCAACAATGGGTCACCCTCAAGTTAAGGTTATGGATCCACAAGGACAGGTCCTAGGCCAGATCTAAAACACTCAACAATAGGATAATTATCTCTTAGGTTTACCGAACCACACAACAATCCTAATTTCCATCTCTCTTTCCCCTTTAGCCTACACAACCCAAAGAAATGAACCCCTTTCTCTACCATGCAGTCCCTCAGGTTGTTCCATTTCTCCCAGGGCTCTAGTGCTACTATTCAGGAAATATCCATGCTGGAAACTCCAATGACTCTCAGTTGTGATAGTTCTTTTAGAAATACCATCAATCTCATGCCCATAGGCCTCCATTCCCACCTGGAATGATCAGTAATTCATCACAATCATCTCACAATGGCTCTCCTCCTCCAAGCATTTGTTTCCATGATCCAACTAAGAACACACAAATTAACAAGAGTAAATGAGGGATTTACAATGAATGAAGAACCAAAAATGAAAGAGTGAGCAAGAGTGAATGGACAAGAACCCACAAAACATCCCACGCCAGATGTTTATATAATTACATGAAATCAAGAACCACATAGCCTTCCTCCCAAGAAGCTCATGTAACCACTTTTCTCAATTAAAACCAATATGGGTAAATGAAATATAACAATAAAATATTTAACCCCTTTATCCCCCTCTCTCATGGAATCATATCACCTTATCTCTTGTCCTTGTATGTCTTGTAGACATCAATGTATTTTATTAATATATACAAAGTATTGCATTTCCTAAGGACTCCGACCCCTTTCTAACTTTATCGGCTCACCAACCGAAGTCGCAATTACATAATACATTCTAGTTCATAGGGATCAAAATTGGAGGTGTTACATGATAATTTGCATGTGTTTCCACCGCTTGAAACAATTGTCTTGGCCATTCCATGTGGTCACACCACATCCTCATGAAAACCTATACTATGTTATCAACCTTATGAGAGATAGGACTATAATGAAATTTTTCCTTGGTTAGCTTATCAACCACTACTATGATGAAATCATGTTATCATGTGGTCCTTGGTAAACCAATACTAAATTCCCTTGTGACCACTTCCCATTTCCATTTTAGAAGTGGAAAATATTCTAGTACTCGTGCAAGGGTGTTGAAGATTTCCTTTGACCTTTTCATATTCCAAACACTTGGAAGTATATTCCACTACACAATTAAGCCAAAATTACTATTTTCTCACAAATATAGTGATTTCTAGGTACCCTTGGTGATATACATAGGATGCATCATGTATGTTGGAACATCGATTTCAGATGGTTCATCACACATCTCCTGGAATTAGTTGGTCAGACATTTGAAATACATATGGAAATAGTTAGTTGGGCGATTGACCAGATCTCTACATCACTTGATTGAGTATTCGACAAGCTTGTTGGTTGAATAGTGGACAATAGTCGAATATAGTTGGTTGGTGGATAGGTCATTCAAGATATTGACTATGACTTGGATGCATGGACAGTCGGGTTGAAAATCCTTGTCGATTCGAATAGACAACGTGGATTTGACGTAGTCAACTCTAACCACTGACAATTATATGTGGAAAATATCTTCTCGATTCCAAGGAAGTTGGTTAGATATTGAAGTTATAAATAATAGACTCGACGGGTCATTATCATCATTGTTGTTGTTGCATACAAGATGTCCAACATGCATTGTGATGTTCTAATCACAATGCACTATGCTTAAGTGTTGTAACGATGTCTTTAGATTCCACCTTTTATCTTTGAAAGGTATTCCTCTTTGATTATCTACAATTATGTTTATCTATTTCGTATCAAGTTACACTCAGTCCCCAACATGGTATCAGAGTGAATGGTTGTGACCTCTCATGTTTTCCACAAATGTAGCACACTCGACCTTCTAAACACATGTCATCGTACAAGTTGTAGGTTCGGAAAATCCTGACCTAACCACCTAAATGGAAACAACTAAGAGACGACACTATACCCAATGTCACCTCGATATAGGTCTCGTAATTCATGGGTGACTAGGTCACTCTAGGGAGGCGATCCCGGTGACCCTGGCATTTTTACATATGGAAGAGGAAAAGGTTGCTAATAAATCTGATAAGGAAGCTGCTAATAAATTAACCCTTGAATTTAGCCCTAACTTTACCCTAACTCTCTACTAAGCCAAGTGCACCTATTGGGCTAGTTAGAGGTGGTTTATAGTGGTCTATTTTTAATCTTGGTTTTCTAGAGACATAAGGTTGATAATATCACTACAACAACCTTTTGTTTCATCTTTCTTTTTGTGATAAAGTTATTTCTTAATCATTGGTGAGTTGAGATAGCTTTCGCTAGCTTTGTCTCTTGTTTATTTATCATATGCTTATCACTTATATTGCATCCTTTGCTATCTTTATAGAGCTTATATACATCATTTATTGTTGTTGCAAATTAGGGACAACAAGCTTAAATTTCTTGTCCAACTAACATATTACAAGAATCCTTGGTTTTCATTGTGTCTCAGGCAGGTACCTTACTCTTAGTGAGTCACTGAAATATTTTGGCTACCCTTAAACTGTCCCAATACTCTTTCCCAAGCTCTTCATACCACTTATAATTTAACTCTAGGGGCATCCATTCATACTTATGATTTTCCATCGCATTCCCCCTAGGGTCACCGAGATTCCCCCCTTGAGGCGACTACCTCACCTCTAAAGTGACGGGGACACCTTCCTAAGGTGACAGTGGGTAGGTTGCCTCCTATNCTTCTTTGTCAATTTTCACATGCAAATCTGTGTTACTAATTTTCATATCTGAAAATTGCTTCATAGTGACCTAACAGTAAAACCCTAACTGTTATCACTAAACAATTTTACACTGAAAAATTATTGACTGAGAAAACAATAATATCATAGATGAATCGTCAACACATATGAGACATAGTTTTTTGTTCTGTAACTTTGTCAATTTCAGAAATTCGGAGGGAAGAACCATCCCTCCTAGCCAATACAAATCCACCAAAATATGAGGACAACCTTGTCCTCCAATAGCCAGAAAAATCAGAAACATCAAACCTCAACAAATCCATGAAAACTTCCTCTGCCCACAAATTTGTTGCAAGCCACATGTATGTCTCATTGATGTCACTTGTACTACTGCTGAAATCAACATGTATGGACCTACTCCTACTGAGAAACCTTGTACTGATGTACGTGAGTATCCCTTATGCAACCCGTGTACATATACGATTGTTCCCACTGCAACTCACGTACATATGTGATTCACCTTCCTGCAACCCATGTACATACATGATTGTTCCCACTACAACTCGAGTACATGTATGAAAACCTGTACGGACAGTTTCATATGATTCACATGGTTTCTTCCTTCCTAGGACAAATTTTCTAGAGTTACGGACATTCCTTTATTGAGATCACCAAGCTCCTTGGAACAAGTGCAGACTCACTTATGCCAACTCCATAATGTATCCACGCACTCTACACTATATGAAAGGTCACAATGACCTCTCTCCTTTATACACAAGTCTTAGGGGTCAACATAGAATCCCCTCCACAAGTCAAAATCAAATTAAACTTTCTTGTGGGTGTGAAGCCCCAACACAAACCCACAAATCCCATCACCAAACCCATGAAGCCCTAACTTCATTCTGATGGCATTTTTCTCCAAACAAAGAGTGTAATGTGGTTCCCATGATGATTACCACATGCCCAATGCCTAGGGAACATGAGAATACCTTCTTGAAGCTACAAAAATCAGAATTCTTGTATTCCTCAGTTAGGGACCTCTGTGATCCAATGTCACTATTGGACAACTCCTCAAAATAAATCTTCCCGCTAGATAACTTTGTGGAAATACTACCACCAGATTTACTTTTCTTGGCATTATGATGCCTCCTCTTGGAATAATTATTTCATATATCCCTATGGTTTATTCCATGCTTTTGGGAATCTGAAGGGGTTCTCAACCTCTCTTATTGTTGCAACTCTGCATTACTAAGGCCTTACTACACCTTCTTTTGAATCTCAAACAAGCTTTGGATTAGAATTGTATTCATCTCTTCTTGTTCAAACCGAGATCTCATGAGTCTCTCATTGTCTGCCTTCAGAATTCTAACAGTAGCTACCAAATCTAGAGGGGTTTCTCTAGCCCTCCAACCGTCAGATTCCAACCATCAATTTATGTAATGGCTAAAAATATTTCCTATTTATCCATGAAATAACATATTTACATCAACACATTAAGTTAAAAAAACTTATATGTTTAATAAGTGTCAACAACCAACTGATTGAGAGAGGATGCCTTTCCTCCCAACCTTAGGCTATGTTGCAGAGTACCTTCCTACACCATGCCACCCCCATTCCAAGCCATGATATCACAAGGGAAATTATTCAGTTGGTTCTCCAGACTTATAATGATCAAGGAAGGTTACTCTCCTTCCTCTACTAACAACAATAGAAGTTCCCCTCTTCCCACTAAACTCAGGATTTTCATAGGTTTATCAGGTACCCTTCCCATTGTATTTCTTATGCACAAGGAGTCCCTTCTTTGCCATAATATCCCTCGATGACATCTGTTACCAGTGTATGTTTCTTTCCAATAGGTACCAAGTTGCAGTTCTTTGTTGCTCCAGTCTAGATCTGGGTCTTCTCTATTTTAGGGTGATCAATATTATTTTGGACAAGCTTTCTATTTTCCTCAAGAACAAATTTCCAATTTCTTCTTTTTCTCATAGATATGCAACCAAACACCTCTATTCAATGCACCATTTATTTGTGAGTCTGATTCTCAATTGATTTGTCTCGGGTTATTCTTTTGGGTTGACTCAATATGTGTTTTCCCCAATTTTTGTTGAGGGTTTTTCTCCTCTCTACATGTATTTCCTATCTACTCCTCTCTTTTTGCACATTCCCTTTTCTTCTCTCTACGCCCTTTGTGATGTCTTTCCACCATTGGTCTCTTCTTCCACCCAATCCTTGGGATTCTCATGGCTTATGTCAGACACGACCTCCATTGAGGGATCCAAATTTTTGAAGGGCAAATCCAGGGATGTACTTCTATCAAGATTTCAATTGACCCTTGCCTCTTCAAGAGATAAGGTCTGTCAGTAGTTATAACTACCTCAACCACTCATCCTTCTTACCATAACTGGTCATGTGGCTCCATTTGGTTTCAAGTATGATGGTTGGTGTGTATTTATGTCTTGTAATCATATGCAATATTACTAAGAAAGATTTCTATTTTATTCATTGAAACACCTTAGCTTCGCCACATTGACCCACATCATCAATTTCCACCTATGATATCATGGCTAGTGATTAATATTTTCCTTCTTATTCAATTGTATGATATTTTTCATTAATAAAAACATAATTACATGCTTCATAATTACATTTTATGAAGTCTTAGAATAATCATAGTCTTGGGGGAAAACAGGGTGTTACAAAAAATCATGTTGAGTATGATATATTGTGCGATTGACTCTAAGTTGGTTATTTGCATAATGTAACTTGTGGAACAAATCTGAGTTGTCTAGATATCGAATATGGCTTCAAATATCAAACCCATAATCTTGAATGGATCAAATTATGCGGTATGGGAACCAGACATGGAAACCCTACTGAAGAGTAAAGGAGTGAGGCACTATATGAGGCAATATATGAAAATAATGATTCCAGATCCAACAAACAATTAGTAAAAGTTCATTGTTGATGGAAATAAGGATGAGGTTGTAGGGGTCATCATGACCTATATCTCGTAGGATATTCATTTTCACATCGATTGAATTGACTTCCCTCATCAATTCCGGAAGAAGTTGAAGTCGTTGTTCAATAGAGTCAATGAAAGCCACGCCATGTAATTGGAGAAAGAGTTGATCTCTCTCGATCCTCATTCTTTTGATAAAATAGAGAACTATTTGGTGCATGTGAAGGAACTACAGTTGAAACTGGACGAATGTGGAAAGAATTATTATAAGAAATAAGAAAAACTCATTGAGTTGGTCTTGATGAATTTGATAACACCATTTGATGTGTTTGTTTCAACTTTCCGTACCAATTGGTAGGCACACAAGGAAGATGGTAAGGATTACACTTTTGAATATTGATATGGCCTATTGATCATTGATCAACATAGATTTCTTGATAAAGGTAAGCTTGGTGGTAAACATCAATCCCACTTGTTGAATGGAAAGGGTAACTCAAATCACAAGAAAAGAGGAAGGTTTGATACCCCTATACAGAGACCTAGATGCCTCAACCAAAAACCAAAAGGGTTTATATATGTACCCTATCAGATTCAAAAGAAGAAGACATGTTAGTAATATGGAAAGACTAGACATGTGGAGAAGGTCTACTACAAGAAGAGAGATGACTTAGAGGAGAAGGTTAAATTCCTTGAAGGAGACGTGTTTTTTTTTCATCGACCTGTTAATAATTTCACCTTCCGAGTCAGAGCTTCTCAAGCCTTGTTGTATCATTCTATGTAGAACGAATGGGTATTCGACTCTAGGTGCACTCATCATATGGCTAAGGACCTTTCTTGTTAACCTCCTTAGATGAAGCTATGGAGAGGAAGATTTATGTTGTTGTTTCTTTTGTTCTTGATATTGTTGGTTAGGGTGATGTTTCCCGTTGACATAGGAAAATTGTCGACATATATCACGTACCGAACCTCAGTTCCAATCTCTTGTCAGTTTCTCAGTTAAAACAAATAGGTAAAATTGTAGAGTTTTGGCTAGATTGGTTCTTTGTTCGATATTTGAAGAAAGGTCAGTCAATTGTCATTGAAGGGTTTCTCAACTCGAAGGACGGTTTGTATAAGTTTTGTGACACAAATCGGCTTGACTCTGAATTGACTAATCTTGTTGCTCACACCAATGAATGAATTCGAACTTGGCATGAATGACTCGAACATTTAAATTCTTTAATTCTGCAGTTGATGGAAACTTAGAATATGGTTTCTAGTTTACTTAAATTTTCCCCCCCTGATGGAATTTGTAAAGGATTTGGGCTTGGAAAGCATCATCAGGAACCCTTTGACTCTGGAAAAGCGTGGTGATCATAGAAACTCATGGATTTAGTTCACAATGATCTCTACCCCATCAATCTACCTTAGTAGGTGCAAGGTATGTATTGACTTTCATTGATTATCTCTCTCGTTTCACTTGGGTTAATTTATGAAGAACAAGAATCTTGTCTTTGAAAAATTCAAAGAATTTAGATCCTTTGTTGAAAATAAATGCGGTCGACCCATCAATTTCATGATATTAGACAATAGTGTTGATTATGTCAATCGACCTTTTGAACACCTCAACAAAATCATGTTGCAAAATTTAAGAATCAGGCATTAGTCAGAATGGATAGGTGCCTTTCACAAGACAAAGATTTTCCTCATCGCTTCTAGGATGAATCTATCTATTGTGAAAACTATATGAGCAATCACATCTTGACACAAATTGTTTATTTGGTGACTCTAGTCAAATGATGGTGTGGAAGTAATCCCTCAGTGGACCATATTTATGTGTTCAGATGTTTTGCATGGGCTCATATTTCCAATGATTGCAGAAAGAATTTGGATGCAAAGATTCATGCTTGCATCATGATGGGCTACTTTGAAGAGTCTAAATTCTATCGACTATTTGATCCCATCAAACAACAACTAATTATTAGATGAAATGTATGGTTTGATGAGAATTCTTCTAGCATCAATTTGTTGAATGGCTCCTATGAATTGTTACAGGATGATCACGTTGATGTTATTTCCAAATTTGTTTCTCCTGGTTTTTTTTTCATTCCTTCGACTGGACAGTCGGAATCTATCCTTGTTTTTACTAGACTATTGACCTCCAAGTCCACTACTCAATCAATATCTGTTTCGACTAGTTTTCCATCTTGTCGATTTAAATTGTTCATAATTTTGATCATCCTTTTGTAGTGAGCACTAGTTAACCCATTTCTTTTCTACCCAGATGGGTTGCCAAGACAATTGAATCATCTAGACCTAATGTCGGTCATATTTCTTCAATCTGACAAACTCATGGTCAAAAGCAAAATTCCAGTGGAATTTTCTGNTTGGTGACTCTAGTCAAATGATGGTGTGGAAGTAATCCCTCAGTGGACCATATTTATGTGTTCAGATGTTTTGCATGGGCTCATATTTCCAATGATTGCAGAAAGAATTTGGATGTAAAGATTCATGCTTGCATCATGATGGGCTACTTTGAAGAGTCTAAAGTCTATCGACTATTTGATCCCATCAAACAACAACTAATTATTAGACGAAATGTATGGTTTGATGATAATTCTTCTAGCATCAATTTGTTGAATGGCTCCTATGAATTGTTACAGGATGATCACGTTGATGTTATTTCCAAATTTGTTTCTCCTGGTTTTTTTTTCATTCCTTCGACTGGATAGTCGGACTCTATCCTTGTTTTTACTAGACTATTGACCTCCGAGTCCACTACTCAATCAATATCTGTTTCGACTAGTTTTCCATCTTGTCGATTTAAATTTTTCATAATTTTGATCATCCTTTTGTAGTGAACACCAGTTAACCCATTTCTTTTCTACCCAGATGGGTTGCCAAGACAATTGAATCGTCTAGACCTAATGTCGGTGATATTTCTTCAATCCGACAAACTCATGGTCAAAAGCAAAATTCCAGTGGAATTTTCTGGTGACTCGGTAAAATTTTGGCTACGAGACTCCTAGATCAATGATTTATGTGTGTATGCACATGTAGGGGTAGATGTGACCAAATAGGGGCTAGTCAAAGTACTTGTGTAAGTTGATGGGTAAAAATGTTTTGGTTCTTTTAGGTAGTGAGGATGATCCCATCCTCAATATTTCATAGTATCATTATGTAGGGATAGACTAGAAAGGATGTCTAAACATAAAATTTACTAAGACAAGCCACCAATTCAAGAGGTAATATTATAAAAAAAAAAATCATTTTGTTTTGTTTTATTAATGCACTTGTAATTGATTATAAGATGTTTTTTTAATTGTCTAATAATTGTTCTCTATTATTTTATAGATATTGGCTCATATGTTGGTGAGGAGATTCCTCCCCAAATTGATGTAGAGATGGAGGAGGCCAATGCGTTTCCTCAACAACATAAACCTTTCATGCCACATAGACTAGATCATAGATTTTTTCGTTGATTCACAGATCAATTATGTACTTTGATGGTTGGCTACAAAGTGGCAACACTATGACCCAAATTTATCACATAGGATTTTGAGCTAGCAAAGGTCTATGTAAACCTTCCCTATGATATGATTGTTGGCACGTGGTGGGTAGACCCATGGTTCAACATTAAATCACCAACAAAACCCTAAAGGTATCAACCCTTTCGGCATCACCCGCAAGCATGTGAAGTCTCACCCGAGGTACCTATGGGGACTGCAAGAACAGGGCTTTCGCAGTCATGAAGGGAATGGATACCATTCTAGCATTCGTTCTTACTTAACATTCATGCAATATTCCCTTTGTGGGAAATCATAACAACATAATAACATATGACAGATTCATCTTACTTAACCATTCAACATTTGCGCAGACCCATTAGATCCATATTCATATTAACCATTAGCATATACTACATGTGCGCAATAAACATAATAAACCAACACATCATGACAACAAACACATCAAAACACGGGAATTTAATGTGGTTCACCCCAACTGGGTTACGTCCACAACGACTAGCTTCTTATATTATTCATTCATATTCAGTCCTTACAACAAGTGCACATTGTGCTCATATAAGATACATAAATTATATCCAAAAATCCCTAGTTGTTTGCACATACAATGTACACTTATGTCATTCTCCAATCATACTCCTG
>JZKD02S1744538.1:74641-100068 GCA_000966675.3 Picea glauca | reverse complement strand
TGTGGAGTGTGCCAACACACTCCTCCACACTCTTTCCAATCCTCACGTCTTGCCTTGATAACTCACACTTTTTTCCTTTGAAAAATGGGAATGCCACACGTAAAAGAGGAAGTGTTAAGCATTTAATTGGAAATTACTTGGAAAGAAAGCGTGGGTTTTCTCTCTAGCCAATACGCCTCACTTGCCATTGCTTTCTTCACCCATCCAACTCACACTTGCCATTTCCCTTCACCCTAAAAGCTTAGTCCCTAATTGGTTGCTTTGACCTTTGAGTTGTTTTGTCCCTTGGATCTTTGACAAGTGTTGAAGATCCAAGAGGGGTCTCTTGGTCTCCCAAGGCTATTTAAGAGACCTCTCATTCCCTCATTTCACATCATTCTTCACAGTATTGTTATGCTACCAAATTCTTCCCATCCCTCACTCTCTCTCTCATTACTTTCACATTGCTTCACTGGTCTTGGCTCTTGAAGAGCTTGTAGCAACATTGATGCTACAAACTCTTCCCATTTAATAAAACAAAAACTGCTTTGGAGGATACTGTGGCGTTCAAGATTAGTCTAGATTTGCCACTCATTGTGAGGTGATATCATTCCGAATCTTTATGTGTTTTGTTAAATTCTTGCTCAAGTAAATTAGGTTACTAGGCTAGGTGAGGCAATAGTGTAGTTGCCCATCTATATATTTTGGCATGCTTATATAATAGAAAATGTTGTATTGTCTATGCATGCTGGATATTATCTGTTGTTCCATCTCACTTCTGGTTTAAGTTTTGTAGATCACCTCTATGAAGTTGTTGGGATAGCTTCAAGGATGAATGTACCCTCATCTTCGCTTACACTTCACTAACATTCTCTGTCCCTCTTCCTCATTCTTTCAGATTCGGTTTTTGGTATCTAACATGCTTAGATTGGTCACTTAATCAATACAATTTTCTGGTTTTTGTATGCACGAAATTTCTGCCTAAAAACAAAAATTTCATAACTTTGTCGAGTGTGTTGCAGCTCAAATCAGCAAGCAATAGCTTGCTGATTTTTGCAGGTTCTTACCAGGACAAGAGGGCATGCTGCCCAATTCCATGCACAACACACCCTCAAACAACTCCTCTCATTGTGGTAACAATTTCTCTTCTTTCTCTTCTCTCTAAAATACTGTAAACATAAGCCCAAAGGAGTTGTACCCAAGCGACTTGCTTTCCTTTCCTTCAGACTTTACTTTGCAAGTTTAGATTAGCTTTCTTTTCTGTCTTTCTTTGCTTAGTTTAGCTAGATTAGTAGTGATTTCTACACGCATGCTTAAAGCTAAAATAATCTAGAGTAGATCTCACACTTAACACATGCTAGCTTAGAGCCCGTGGTGGCTTAGGTTAGATCTTTATTTTCTGTTGCATGCAAGTTTTAGTTTCTCTAATCTCTATCTTACACATGTGCATGCTAACACCAGTTTCATAAAGGCATAAAGTAATCATCTTTTACGATTTCGCAAGTTACTTTCGGTTCTTACACTTCATATGTGCAATCTAATAATCTAAGAATTCAATCACTAATTCCGGTTTGGGTCCCCAAGGCCTTTTCTGGAAATTAAAATTTAACTTGCAATACATTTGTTTAAAGGCCTCAACCTTCAACATTTTTCAGATCTCAGTTTCACAAGCATTTTAGTTCTTACATTTACATGCAATAGTTCAACACTTAAGAACTAAATCTGCAATTTCATTGTTAAGAATTCACACTCGTCTTCAGTATTTTGGCAATCCTTTGTTGTGCAAGCTACAAGCACTCAGTCACACTTCACAATATTTAGCTCAATGGTCTAAAATTTATTAATAAGACTTAATAGGACACCATAACTCACCATCTTCGCCATTTAAAAACTGGGGTTTTGAGGAAATCCACGGAAAGTTCCGGAGTACTCGGCCTTAGGGTTGACCTGTGAAGCTAGGGTAGGCCTCGTTGCCTCACTTCTTGAGCATCCAACAACCACTTGGTAATAGGGGGAGGAGGGTTTTTGGGTTGACACCTAGATAGGGCTAAAATTAACCTCACACTTAATCACTTAAATTTAATTTTCAATCTACAACATCAACAATACAACTACACACTTGCAAGCTCACTAATTTTACTATCTTTCAATTTACATTCATATGCAAGCTATCTTTGATGTGTTGTAGAAATAATATCTAAGTGGTTAAATTTTTCATTTGGAATATTTGGCTTTCCACGTTTTTTATCTACCCTTAATTCTTGTACTTGTGGTGTGATCCTTCAAGAAGTGCGCATCCACCTGGAGGCATTCTCTTGATTGGATCTTGAGTGCTTTGCATCTCTTGGCCATTGAAAAGCAGTCGAACGGAAGTCTATCTATTGTGAGCATGCTTGGCTTGATGTGTTGATGGTTGTTCATCTTTGAATATCTTCTTTCCTGCACATTTCAAGCAATTGTTAGTATATTGTATATTTTATATCTAGTCTTAATCTGTATATCTTAGATATTCTTTGTATCTAGTTGTATTTGTCTTGTTGTAATACTTTGTATCTTGTAATTATCTTGTAACGAACATCCCCTTAACTTAGTTGACCCCATTGCCCAATCTTAGGCACTAGTCTTAGTTGCCCTAGGAAAAGGTCTGACTCTCATACTTAGATAGTTGGATCTTGCATTTGTTGATTGACATCTTAGGCTAAATTCCCCTTAACCTTTTAACTAATTAAAACCAACTCCTAGAACACTTAATCGTAAATCTCATCTAGTAACTAGGGTCTACCCCCCTTGGCTTCCCTAGGAGTTAGCCTAGACGGAAGAGGTTCAAGTCAAAGTGACAGCATGGACTTTGAACCTAGGCATTGTGCCTCCGAGGACACACTAAGTGAGCAGGACTTAGCTCACGTTTGCAAGTGTGTATAAGGACGACAACACTTCCCACGAGATAAGGTGCAATCCTGAAAATAGGTCAACCCAGTGCCCGGACAAGTGGAATGGGATAAGTGAGTGGGAAACACTGTGTAAAAGAACAAATGTTGATATAACAAATTACGACCGTCGAAATGATAAAATTTAACACATACCTCTGTTGCTAGCTTAACCTGGTTTTGATGGTCTGAGAATCAACACAGTCTTGAGACACTCACTTCGCTTCTTTGGATGCTCTGGAAATGGAAACTTGGGTGCAAAATGGAAGTGTTCGAAGTTGTTTTCGTGATTTAAACAGAGATGAATTTACCTTGTCGTCTCAACTATTCAATTCGGGATATTAGTGCGGTTCTACAAATTCTGCCGCCCGATCTTCATTATGTTTAAAATTAAATTTGATTGTAGGTCGACGACACGAGTGCGGGCTATAACGTGGCCTATCGACGATTTGAAATTCCCGTTGTTCAATCGACGCACAGGGTGACAACATATGTGGGGCGAAACATTAACTGGCCTATTAAATGACAGAATCCTATCGTATCTCGTGCTGACAACATCCCATCATTTCGCTAATCTAACTGGTGGATCGGGAGTTGAGGCTTCTCTTTAAACATTGTTCGTTGATATCCCCGAGCAAAAGCTCAGATGCCGATCCATCTTTCCGTACAGAGTTGGCGTGGCAAAGCTGACTCGGAAGTGTGACTAGTACACAGGGAACCTTAACGTGACTCGTGACGAAACTAGACCGTACAAAATCCCTATGCAACAAAGACATGTGGCACTTGAAACTGATGTCTTCGTTTAATCGTGTTATTCAGAATCGGGGACCTTTCCTTAGCTAATCGTTCTAACCACAGAGCCTACCCCGCTGACACCGAAAAGTATCTAGGATCGGCGATCGACGATAAGCTTAACCAAGTGTTCCCAGATTAGCTTCCTCGTAATTTTCCGATGTCGAAAGTGTATCAGGGATCGACGATCGACGATGTGTCAATGCAGAAATTTTTAGTGATTTAACTCTTCTAGATTCCACTGACCTCAAACAAACGTATCCGTCATCGGCTATCGGGGGTTTATCATGGCTCATGTCAACGTTTAGTCCTCTCGTATTTCGTCGACGCCGATGGGAATCGGCTATCTCCTGAATCTTCGTGACGAATAACTAAGGCAAGCTTACTCCACCTTTTACCGATGTCGATGGTGCATCGACGATCAACAATTGTTGTTACTGTGTGGCCATTTTACTTGCTTGGATTTTGCCGACGCCGAACACAAGCGCGCTAGTCACAGTGTTAGCTGCAGATTCTTAGTTAGAATGCCATGTTCTTTTAGACACAAGGTTTCATATTAACAAGTTCAAACAAATCCGATTTGATCGATAAGAGTCACGAAAACAAAATAAAACATCCCTCCATTGTGAACTCAATTCAGACAGTAAAACAAAAGAAAAGAAGTGGTACCCAAAAGTGACATAATTTCATAAAAGCTTTTAGGGTGTGTTGAGCGCTCAACACACTCAAACACTCTTCTCCGAAGCTTTTACTAACTATTTCTAACCCTAGTTTAGCCTAGATTACTAACTTATTTGCTGCTGCTATAAATGACTGCTACAGCCATCTAAATGCAACAAATTTTCTGCATAATTGACTTTGAATGCTAGCTAAACACTTCAGAAGTTGCTTATGACATTTGATTATCATTCTAATTAGTAAATGCTATCCTTTTACTATCTTTTCAAGCAATTCTAAGGAGTATTTGTTGCAGTTGTTACATTTTATCAATTGCTGTTGTAAACTTATTAACTGCTGCAAATTTATATCAGCTAGCACTTATTGTCATTGTCCATTGTCTCTTGAGGTGTTCTTATCATATTTGTACCTGGAATTATTGTATATGCATGCTAGATTGTCTTGTTCTGGGCATGTACACCAAACACTTCATTAATCCTCATCTTTGGGACACGGATTTAGTGACTTTGGTAACCAGTGAGAGGGGGGATTATATTTCGAACATAACCCTAATTTTCCAGCCCTTTAGGTTACCGGGGACTCCTCCCCTGGGGTAGACCTTGCCTATCCCTAAAAAGCGGGGATTTCTTATTAAGGTGACAGTGATAGGATATCCTGTTTATTACGCCAATCTCTCTTACTTACCTTGGGCTTTGGGCAAGTACAGATTGTGCAATAACAGTTTGGATTTACAATGATGGACAATATATATCTCTTTTAATTAAATTTTGCATATTTTATGTATTTTTTAGTAGATCGATTCCTCAACCCGGTTCTCTAACCAGTTCTGATTCAGTCTCAATCTCACACTCGGTTGGTTCCAATTCTGATAACCTTGTCCCAAGTACCTGCATTTAGTATTTCACATTATTCCAATATATGTTGCAGGGCTTACTACCCAAGGGCCTAATCCTGGACACAAAAGGGGTGCATGTCATCCCAAGAATGTGCTACGACAGCTATTTTTATATTAATGGTGGAAGTATAGTTAGCTGAAAGTATAATGAGTTAGACCACAAATTATATGGTTGACTGCTAGGGGCTAGGTCCTTAGCCTTTTCTTAACTAGCTGTTTCCACTAGTGCCTTTTCTTAACTAGCTGTTTCCACTAGTTTGCGGTGCCTATTTGTGCAGGATAGCTTTTCCAACTATAAGTGTTATTGCAATGCCCTATGTGTAGTTGGGAAGGTGCCATGCCTTTTTGTAGATGCACCAATAACACAACTATATGTGATCTACTTCATATAAGTGTTTGATGTGTTTGTTCCACTTTGAATGTTTTTAGGATGGCCGATGATGATCTTGATGTTGTGACTAATATAGATGTGGATTTTGTAATAGTTGCATGGCTAAAATGCTTCTGGTATTCTTATGCTATTATGAAGCCTAATTGACACCTAGGATATTAAGAAATAAGTTGTTTCAGTAAATTGCTAAATTATATAATTAGAAATTGAGATCTTCAGACACTAAAATTAGTATACAATTTGCCACAGAATGTCGAATGGAATTTAGTAATTGGTATTTGGAATTTTTGCATGTTATTGATGTAATTATGAACGTACGTGAAAAATGGATCCAATCTATTACATCTTTCAATATTGCATGTTAGATGAATTTCAGACAAGTATAGATATGCAGTGGGTTTCTAACCCTTTTGCATTTGTGTCCAACGATTGTCATGATACAGTTAAACTGAAATTTTTGGATTGAAAATGCTACAGCTGAAAGCTCTTGAAGCAGAAGGTATGGTAAAAGAATTGCTACAGTATTTACATGTTGCAGAAGATCACTTCAACAGTAGAGATGCTCCAAGTGCTCCATTGCTTGAAACAAACATGTACAACAGTGTTCTTCATGCACTAGTTGAGGCAAAAGAAGTATGCTTTCTATTGTCAACAATTTGAACTGTGAAATATAGTTGCAATTTTAGCTTAGGAAGTTATTGCCTGTAGAGAAGCTGACTTGAGAATTCTGTGTCGTTTCTTTGACTAGTGGGATGTGGCCGTTGATGTTTTTGAGAACATGAAAGCATTTGGTTTCAAACCTGATGCAGCAACATACCATATTATGATGGATTGCAGCAGCCTTACAGGAGATTTACAGTCTGCCCGTGCATTGATGGCTACAATGTTGCAGGTTGGATTCACATTTCATGCTTGTACTTACTCAATCCTCATGAAGGTAATCCCTAAAAATGAACGTTATTAGTTTTTTTTTTTTTTTTTTTCAAATAACATTTTTACTACAAAAAGTGATCTACATTGACAAATTGTTATAGGCTAGATCTGTCAGGTGTTTTGGGATAAATGTTTGAAGTAGAGTAAGCCAAGTTTAACATTTTCCAATGTTATTACCTAAGAAAGATGGAACATGGAAGTCTAACATGAAAGACATAATAACATCAAAATGCTAATGTTAACCTTTTGTCAAGGTTTTGAATTTTCTCTATTAATAGACGAAATGTATAAGGTGACATAATCAGGACATTAAAGAAATGTTTTAAAACTTTATTGCACAACTATCAAATGTGAGTGATCATTATCTTCATGCCACTGAATTTAACCTTTTAACAAGGTTTTGGGTTTTCTCAATTAGATGAATTGTATTATTTGGCGTGATTGGGGCATTATAAATATTTTATAACTTATAACACTTTTTTGCACGCCCAATCACATGAGTGATCATTATCTCCATGCCATTGAAGTTAACCTTTCAACATGGTTTTGAGTGATCATTATTAGGTGACCTGATTGAGACATTAAATAGATGTTTTCAAACCTTTTTTCATGCCTGTCACATGCAAGTGAGCATTATCTTGACCAGTGTTACCGACATCGTGATATTATCTCCAACATTGCGATATTATCGTATTTTGGTGGGCCGACGATATTTTCTGATATTTTCTCGATGTTTTTCGATATGTTTGTTTTGCCGACATTTTCCAATATTTCTCTCAATGTTTCCAATATTTTTTTTTCGGACCATCTTCGATATTTTCAACGATAGGATGTTGGTAACACTGACCTTGACACCGTGGTTTTGAGCTTTATGGATCAGCTAGGCAAGGATGCCACCTAGCACTTGCTCTTTATTACATCCCAAATTGTACTTCATGATAAAATCCCTAATCCACAAGGCACAACCCAAGAGGGAACTACTAGGACGGTCACCATTGTCATCTAAGCAACCTATCCTCTTCATTTTAAGCCGGCTCTCCTCCAGCTCAAGGGGGGTATTCCTAGTAGGATTACTAAACCTAAGCAATAAGGCACAAGGTGAAGTGAGAGTAGCTTTAGTATAACATTTTTTTTGGTGTTTTTAGAATATAAAAGATGTGATGGAAGAAAGTAAAGATCAGTGCCAAATCCAACAAGGGCAATGGAGTTAAGGTGAATTAACGGGATTTATGGGGTCGAGAAGAAAACTCCTCTTCAAAATTGGTCTATTTGATCTAAGGATTAGGATAAAGAGACTAGAGCCTAAGGGGAAGAATAATATCTTATCTAATCAAGATTAACAATGAAGATTGTTATCACAAAATCTAGCACTTGTGCAAAGCCTTCAGAAGATGCTTGACTAGTGTAACATATGGAAGTAATTGCCACTGTCACCTAAGCAAGTACTTCCCTTGTTTTAGTGAAGGATGGAGATCCAAAGGAGGTTTCCCTAGCAACCTGTTAGTACACTTTTTCACCCTCCAATCAGGTCTGATATAACATAAATCAGTGATGAAAAAGATGCTAATTCAAGGAGAGAATGCCCTAAGTTTGACCGACAAATCTCCTCTCCATTTGGGCTGGTGCATGCCAACCTCAGGAGGGTGTCCCTAAGTGCCTTGCTGCTGGTTTTAAGTCTGATTTTCTGCAATAAAACACATCAAACAGCGGTGAAAAGTGTCTTGGATAGAGAGTAAAACCGCCCAAGACATTAGGAAAATAAAGGTAAATTTCGCTTGGTAGAATCCCTGTAGTGTTAGTGTTAGAGAAATGAATAGAAAAGAGAGAAAAAACACAATTAAAAGTCGAATTTAACCACAATAAGAGGCTGAAAACTTCGAATCAGTGCATGAATTTAAACACAATACTGCCAAGAACTGAAAGCTTTGTACAAGCACAGCAATTCTTTATTAATGTCTTGCCAAAGGGCTGATTGCACCACAGAAAACAAGCCCAAGCATAAAATATTTTTTACACTATACAGAAATTAAACTTTAAGTGAAAGAATGCAAGCCCAAAAGACTCTCTTGGGTTTCTTACAATGTCTAGAAGATAGAGAGAAAGAAGAGGTTTTTTGGCACCACCACTTAGGATGCTTCCTTGAATGTTTTGGGTGCCAAGTGTGCTGAAATCCTCTTCCAAAACCTGCAATAACTTGTAAAAACAGCAAACTATTCTCGCTGAAAATTGCTTAAAGATGACTTAAAATAATCGATTTATTGAAAATATGATATTTAGAAAATTTAAAATAAAAATTTTGAACATGAAAATAGATATTAGATTACAGATTTTTGATTAAAAAGAGCTAAAAACTGAGAAATAATGGCTGAAAATAGAACAGAAAATTTAAAGAAGCTTTATGTGGCTGAAAAAGATAGATTTTCAGATCTTAAATATCTTCTCTAAGCCTATGGTAACCGTCAGATTTTTGCAAACCCTTGCTACAAGACACACAAAAATGTGAGAATGTTTTATACATTTGCAAAATACTTTCCAAATAAAATAGGAACAACCCACAAAAACTAGTGATAATACTACCACTAATTTATCCCAAGCAAAATACAAGAAGGTGAGAATGTTCTATAAATTTGCAAAATACTTTCCAAATAAAATAGGAACAACCCACAAACACTAGTGATAATACTACCACTAATCTATCCCAAGCAAGATACTTTGCTTGGGTCTCCAAGTGTCAAAATGTAAAATAAGGAAATGCAATAGAAAATGGCAACAATATTTCCTCATAGATCTACAACACAATGACTCTTAGAATACTCTAAGAAACACAAGATATCCTCCAAAGCTTCTATTATTTCATTACCAAAGAAGAACTTGCCAAATTGCACCAAGACCACGAGAGAGAAGGGAGAGAATGGGGAAGAGATGGGAGAGCTTTGGGCATAGTAGAGTTGCCCTGAGAAAAGATCCAGAAATGAGGAGGGACATGCATTCTTTTATACTTGGGAGAGAGGAAAGACCCCTCTTGGATGAGCTCCAAGTGTCACACATCCAAAATAGATGGACAAAGTCAAGGAAGAGACACTTTTAGGGTTTTGGTAGTGAGTTAGGGTTTGAGGGGTGACATATGAAGGGGAAAAACACCTTTTGACTTGTCAAACATGAGGTTAGACTATAGGAAGGGAGAAATTAGGGTTTAGGTGGTTTTTTCACTTAACCTTTTTATTTCCCATGTGCCAATTAGCAAGGGGGGCGCACTTAACTCAAGTATTGTTATTTCCCATGTGCTAATGAGTTAAGGTGAATTCAAGTCAAGTATTGTTATGCTAGGAGCTAGGTGGGAAGTATAAGGGCATACACCCCCACTATAGCCTTCATCATTTTGTTTGCTTCATCTCATTGATTAAGGGTTTGCTAAGAAAAGTATAAGGGCATACACCCTCTTAGCTTAAACCCTAGCTTAGAGAAAGTTTCCTTGGGGAGTAAAAGGGCTTACACCCCCAAGGAGGTAGCTTTTCTAAGCTCCTTGTGACTCCATTAACCCAATAGTAAAGGCACTAGTCATTGATTTGTTTCATTGGAGAAATAAAATATTGCATTGGGAAACGCAATTTTCGGTCATTTTTACTGCTTGCAAAGTGGGTTGTTTTCCTTGTGCCTTGGGCACCTCACAGCCACTAGGGTGTCCCCATCTACGGGCTACTTATTGTTGCTGTTACAAAATTGCATCCTCAGCCATTAGGGCTGCAGAAACCCTAACTTACTTGTTTTAATAACTCTCTTATCAACCATTGGTTTTTGCCCAAAGTTTGCACACTTACTCACCTTGGTCCAACACCCTTTTTGGAAAAATTTGAGGAGATTTCAATGGCTGATTTTCTTGCTCTAATACATTGAATGTTAAAGCCATAAGGCTGATATAATTTGCTGCAGACAAGTGTTTACAATAGCTTTATCTTTTATGCTAAGAGTATTGGTTTTTCATCTTGAGTTTAGCTAGTCATTTACTAGTTTTTCTCTTGCATTTTCTACTTGATCTTTAGCATTTATTGAGCAGCTTATAGTACCTTTTTCTTGYTGATATATATTGTTATCTATTGCTGCAAATTAGGGACAACAAKCTTAACTTGCTGTTCAAACTAACATATATTATTGCAAAGTGTCTTTTCTTGTGTCTCASGCAGGTACAATCATCCAGAGAAGTGTTATACCTGTGGGGCAACAATTTCTTGACTTGCAAGGCATCTCTTTCCACCTTTTACTTCACCTAGAATTGACCTATAGGGGCTTCATTTCCATCCATCATCTCCATCTCAATCCCCCTAGGGTCACCGGAATCGCCTCCCTAGAGTGACCTAATCACCCT
The DNA here is from genome assembly GCA_000966675.3 of Picea glauca. Taxonomy (NCBI): domain Eukaryota; kingdom Viridiplantae; phylum Streptophyta; class Pinopsida; order Pinales; family Pinaceae; genus Picea; species Picea glauca. The sequence goes on along the minus strand of JZKD02S1744538.1, from coordinate 89,110 downwards.
TGAAGTGCGGGACCTACATCGAGGTGACATTGGGTGTAGGATTCCCAAATTGTAGCACTTGATTCGTGGTTGGGTCGAGCTTTTCCCAACCTACAACTTGCACTATAACATGACCACCACATGTCACACCCATAAAATGCCAAATGTCACCTTTGCAAGGATGCCATGTGTCACATTGCATGACATGCTGTTAAAAGTAGAAAGTGCTTGCATGTTGATGAAATTATGCTCATTGGACTCGGGTTTTTGCAAGGAATCCGAATATGTACTCAGATTCAACATGCAAGCCTTCGAATTGGAGTTGTTGTATAAAGTAACATGCATGTAATCTGAAAGAAGATCACTGGAATCTTGAGCTCGTAAGGACTCCGAATATATATTCAATATTGCCATGCGAACCTCTGAATCCTGCCTCTTGAAACATAGGAGAATTGCTAAAAATAACAAACTGTCTCCAATCCGATGGAAATCTATGCAACATCTGTCTCTAAATAAGGAATACATCACTAAACCAATCTATACCTGAACTTAATGTGAACCAACTCTGGCTCAAGCAAAGCTGTCTTTGGAATCAAACTTTGAATACCAACAAGATAGAATATGTTGGCCCTTAACCCTCGAGATTTGCAAGTGAGAAAATCCAAGGGTTAATAGGGTCTTCGTTTCTTCCATGATGGTCTTCATGAGGGTGCACTAAGCTTTGAGTTACCACCTCAGCGCTATTTTTTTACCACCCCTTCTTTCTTTGTCTTTTTCTTTATGTTTCCTTTCTTTCTTTCTTTATTTCTTAGTCCTTTTCTTTGGATATGCATTGTTAAGCATAGGACTAGGGGTAAGGGATTTTAATGAGGTGGCATAGCTCAAGCATTATTTTTGGCTTTTAACTTTTTTTATAGCTGCAACTGCCTCAAGCACTTTCGCTATTTTGACTTTGAGGCTCTTACAGAGGGGTATGCATTGTTTTGCTTAGGACCTAAATGAATGACTTATAACAAGTTAACCATGAGTGGGGAAATATGATGGATGGTATGGAGGTGAATGGAAAAAATGGAAAGTGTTAAGTATGCTTGGGATATGGAATACACTACTTTCTACCTAGTTCTCTAGTGCTACAACCTAACTCAAAAGGTGACAACACTTATTTGGAAGAAAATTATGACCCACCATGGTATCCCCTAACAAAAAACTAAATATTTAGAGTGTTATGATGCATTATTTAGATTACATCAACGTCCACCATGTTCACAACCTGCATAAGAAACATTAACACCATGTCTACACAAGAAACCCATACATGAAACCATAGTATAACAATTTGAAGTGAACAAACTAAACCAAGAGAACCTAGCACCATGTGTGTGAAAGTATTGTGTATTATTTATAAGTGCATATATCATCTGAGGTGTATTAGATAGGAGCTAGTGTACCATGGATGAGGCATATGAAGGCAACCAAGCAAAGACCATTAAGAGATGAGATCATCATATAGTTGAAGGAGAACTAGAAAGAATAAGTTTGAGTCTGAATGAGATGAGTAAGAGTGCTCATGTGAATTGGAACACCACATCGCTAGAAGGGTGTCTCTAGTACTAGTTGCCCATGGAATCTCCTCACATCATATGAGGGGGAAACAGGTCCATAGCCCTCTCTTGAAGGGATCTCTCACTTGAGTTGTGTATAGATACACAACTGAAGATCTCATTTGTATTATCTGATCTTGTGATCTTCTTGATTCGAAATACAACACTCAATTTTGGCATTCTATCTTGTGATTGGTATCTTTCTCTTAGGCACACTTGTGTATTTTTGTTTTTCAACACTTGTGCTTGGGTTTTGCACCCTCTCTAGTACACTAGACCTATCTCTCTTTTGTACACTTGTGAGGAGACTATTTCGGAATTTGGGCGAGATTTTGTTCCGTTGATTCTTTTATTGACCTTATAAATCTCAACAAAATCTCTCAAAATGGGAAACTAATTCCTCTAAGAAGTTCATGATTTACCTAGAAAGAACAAAGGGGTTTCGATTGGAGTGATAGAATTTTTAATTAAAATGGAAAGGCAACTTATGACACTTGCTATGTAACAAAATTGTAGATTTTAACCTTGTACAATAAATTACCGCAAACATATTCTTAATAAAAATAGAAAAGATACAATGGCGCACACACACACACACACACATTACACAACGATTTTACCCTGGAAACCCAAACCGAGAAAACCATCAACCTGTTTAGAGTCGCACCTCTGATCTTCTATTCATCATATATCTTCATTGTTTACAATACTATATATATATAAGATCCCGCGTCATTCGAAACCCCTAATCCATTGACCTGTATTAGTCAACAACCCTAATTCCTTAACCAGAATTAGAAAACCATCGACGAATGCCATTTGTCGGAAAACTATTAAAAATGAACACAAAAAACGCCAAAAAAAATTCCGGGGGTGCTACCCCCGAACCTTCACCCCCCTATGATCCCCCTATTGATAATTGCAGTTATGTGAGACATTCTCCAGCTAACAAACCTGTGAGATGTGGATCATTGCAGCTATGTGAGTCTTTCTCCAGCTTACAAACCTGAGAGAAAGCCCCTAAGAAGGGTACATGGTTCCTACCTGAAACAGAGCTGGAATGTAGAGATGACCTCCTCCATTCAGAGAGTTGAGAAGAACTCTAGATGATTATCCAGTGGGAAAGGCGATTTGTTGAGTTAGACGTGCCTATGGCTGAGCACAAGGTGAACGTGTGAAATCCCAAAGTGTTGGGTGCATCGTCATGAGAATAGAAATAAAGATGATGTATTAGCCTCCTCTGAGGAACAGAGTTGACGAGAAACTCCAGATGACTCTCCTGTGTGAGGTAGTGGGAAAGAAGATCTGTTGAGTGGATGTGCCTGTGGACGAGCACAGGTGAACGTGTGAAGAAGTGGTTCTTTTGTGTAATGCAATGAGGCAAAGATATGGACATCCCTATGGATGTGCCCCTAGTGAATGAGCACTAGTGGGTGTACAAGATCCCTTGCTATATTGTTCAAGAGTTAGACCTGCCTGTAACCCTAATTGTAATATAAAGGGTACAGGTCGGCCCTACCTTAATGTGACTGGTAATTAATGTAAAAGATAAATTAATATGGTTAATATTAATTATATTATAAGCTAGTGAGGTCAGCCCTATTGTGCCAATAGACACTTATGTTGATAGGTTCAGGTTAGTATAAGTAAAGGTAAATTCCCCATTGAGGAAACATATCTTTCATGTGAGTTTGGAAATTTCAGCAAGTACACTTCCTTGGGAAAAGTGTGCACCTCTCTTGGGTGCTAGTATTCTAGGGTTTGAGCACCCTCTTGTGTGTTAGGGTTTATCTTGGCGGTGAAGGTCTTTCTCTTGAAGAATATAGCAAAGGATTTGGTTGGGTTTTCTTCCCTTGTTGAGAAGGGTTTCCCAGGATACTTCTTGTGTTCTTGTGCATGGTGCTTCTTGTTGTGATCTTGGTTGCTGCAACATTTATGGTTATGGATAAATGATAAAAATGGAATGATCTTCATGCTTAACCTTGTCTATTGAAAAATCAACACCCCCCGCACGCCCAACACAACATGGACACTAGGTTTGGTCATGCAAAGAATATAACACATACCCAACATTCTCCCACTTGTTGTTTTTGCATACAAAGGGTTACACGGTTACATAGTCAACAATTCAAGGAAACAATGCCCATACATCCTCTACACCAAGAGAACTTCTCAGTGATGACAACTTTTGTTAATGATTCTTCAACATTCTTCAAAGCGTCCACCTTCTTTTCTTCAACCATGTCTTTCACAAAGTGATACTAAACATCAATATGCTTTGTTTTTGAATGATAAGTTGGGTTCACCAGAAAGATTACACTCTGACTGTCACAATCTTCCTTATAGCTTGTTGTACCAACCCAATACTTGAACTCAATCTCTATAACCATACTGCTTCCTTGCTTGCATGAGTGGTTTCCATGTATTCAACTTTTGTAGTTGAGAGTGCCACTACAGACTATCTTTTGCTCATCCAACTGATTGCTCCTTCAAATAGGTTAAACACATACCCACTTGTATATCTTCTACGATCTAGATCTCCAACCCAGTCTGCATCAACAAACCCATGTATGTCCAACACTCTGTCCAATCCCGGTCTTCCTTGGAAGCACAATCCATAACTAATAGTGCCACGCAAATCCCTGAAAAACCCTTTTTATTGTTATCCAATGCTCCTTCCCTGGTTTGGACATATCCCTGCTCAAAACTCCCACTACATGTGCAATGTCCTGTCTAGTACATACCATTGCATACATCAAGCTGCCAACTGCACTAGCATATGGAACACAATACCTGTCCTCTTCCTCTTATTATGTCTTAGGACACTGATCTGCAAATAACTTTACACCTATAGGAATAGGAACCCTGACCGATTTACATTCCTGCAATATTGTCTTGACATATTTCCTTTGATTTAACCAGAGTTTCTTGTTTGCTCAATCTCTTTTAATTTCCATGCCCAAAATAAAATTTGCAGCGCCAAGATCTTTCATGTCAAATTTAGAGAACTACTGATTTTTCACATACTGGATAATCTCGTTGTCATTTCCTATCGGCAACATATCATCCACATACAAGACCAAATAAATAAGATGATCATCGATTAATTTGAAATACATAGTGATCCACGTTGCTCCTTGTGAAGCCAAGTCCCAACATATAAGTATCAAATTTTTGATACCACATCCTTGGTGATTGTTTTAACCCATACAAGGACTTTTTCAGCTTGCATACCAACGCTTTCTTTCTCTTCACAACAAAGCCTTTTGACTACTTCATGTAGATTTCTTCTTCCAAATCCCCATGTAGGAATGTTGTCTTCACATCTATCTGTTCTACTTCAAAATCAAAAGCATCAACAACAGATAAAAGAAATCTAATTGAAGTTATCTTGGCAATAGGAGAAAAAATCTCACCAAAGTCAATTCCCTGTACCTGGGAATAACCTTTTGCTACTAACCAAGCTTTGTATTTCTCCACTTTTCCTTCTGCATTCAACTTCTTCTTAAACACCCATTTGTTGCCAATGAACTTTCTTCCAGTTGGAAGCTCCACTAGATCCCAAGCATCATTCTTGTCCAAGGTTGCCATTTTTTCCACCATGGCCTTTTTGCAGAGTTTTCCATCCTCTGAATCCATTGCCTCCCTAACAGTTCTAGGACCATCATCATTAATAGACAAAGCAAAATTTGAACAGAAATCAGGTGGAGTATACCTTTCCGGTTGCCTTCTTTCTCGAACCGATCTCCTCAATACTAGAGTATGAGGCTCTTGTTCTTCTGATTCTTGTTCTTCAGTAGAGTCTGATTCATTATCCTTCAATTCAAACTATATTTTCTCTGGTTCTTCCTTTAGTAGGACTTCCTATTTGACAACATCTTTGATTTCTATAAATACCACATCTCGGCTATACACTACCTTTTTAGTTTATGGGTTCCAAAGCTTATAATCGTTCGGGCCATCTTTATACCCAATAAAGATACACTTTTCAGCCCTTTTATCTAGCTTACTCCTATTTTCTTTGGAACGTGAACATAGGCATCACAACTAAATACCTTGAGATGTGTGAGAGAGGGTTTCTTACCAGTCCATACCTCATGTCAAGTCTTGTCATCCATTGTTGATGAGGGTGATCGATTGACCAGGGAACATGAAGTACCCAATGCCTCTACCCAGAATTCATGTCCTAACCCGACACCGTTGAGCATGCACCTTGCTTTTTCCATCAACGTCCTGTTCATCCTTTCTGCAACTTCATTTTGTTGAGGCATATATGGGGTAGTCTTTTGCCTTGCTATATTGCAGTTCTTACAGAATTCTTCGAATTCATTTCCGTAGAATTCTCCAGCATTATCCGTCCTCGACACCTTAATTCTTTTCTCTGTCTGATTCTCCACAAGAGCTTTAAACTCTTTGAATTCGCCAAAGACATCAGATTTCTTCCTAAAGAAATAAATCCATGTATTCCTTGAGAAGTCATCTATAAATGAGACATTAGTACACAGATTTTCCGAGTGATGGAACTGACACAGGTCCAAACACATCACTGTGCACCAATTGTACAATTCCCTCTGCCCTCGTTGCACCAGAGGGGAATCTTACCCGATTATGCTTTCAATATACACAATGTTCACATAAATCAAAATCCGAAGAGCAGTTAGACATACCTTCAACCATACCTTTACCGTGTACTACTCGAAGGTTATTCTCTCCGATGTCTTAGTCTTTGATGCCACAACATAGTCTTTTCTTCAGAGACTGTAGGATTTTTTTCTTCTTCAGCTCCAATCTCAAGAGCAACGAAACTGTTGCACCCGTTACTAATAGTGCTTCCTAGTAGCTTATACAAGGTTCCAATCTGAACTCCCTTCAGCAACAACATCTCCCCTCGAATCATCCTGCAGGTTTCTTTCTCAAATACTATTTTTACCCCTGCATCATCCATTTTGCTTACTTACAGAAATTAAATTTCTGGCCAACCCTAGGATGTTCAGAACACCAGGGAATGTTCTAATCCTGCCATCCATTAGATTCAACTTGACTTTTCCTCACCCTATGATTTTGGCTTTCGAGTCATCACCTAGGAGAACATCACCTCCATCATACCTTTCATATTCACAAAACCACTCCCTGTGAGGAGTCATATGAAAGGATGCACTTGAGTCCACTAGCCATGCCTCATGATTTGCACGTGTGCTTGAAGAAACCAAGTACACATTCCCTCCTTCCACGAAGGTTTTTTCTTCTGCAGGAGCATCTTCGGATCCCTTCCCTCTCTCAACACTTTTGGATCTACATTGTTTCTTGTAGTACCCTTCTTTTCCACATCTCCAACATACCTTTACAAATTTTCTGGGAGATTTAGATCTTCCCTTAGATTTAGATCTCCCACTTGAGGACTTAGATCTATTTATTTCCTGGGAGCGTCCTCTTGCAAATAAGGCATCTATGTTCTGTCCTTCCATGTTTTTTTGTCTCATCTCCTCCGACAACAAGGATGAGACCACATCATTGAAACTTAAGTAGTTGTATTACTACCTATGGCCATAACCAGACCATCCCACAAGTCTGGTAAAGAGCACAATAAATTGATACACTTATGTTCATCAGAAATCTTAATATCTGTGGCTATCACAGTATTGAAGATGTTTAGATGCTCTGTCACCGAGTCCCCATCTTTCATGCTCAGGTTGTATAGCTTCTTCTGCAGGAACAATTTGTTTAGTAGGGACTTTGACTGATACAAAGCCCCTTTTACTTATTCCATAAAGCCTTGGTTGTAGCTTCCCCTGACACATTCAATAATACTGAATCTGAGCGACACAACCAAATTGTGGTCTTCGCCTTCCGATTCAACTTTTCCCAATCTCCTGCTGAAGTTCCTGTAGGTGCAGTACCTGGATCCACAACAATCCACCTATTTTTGTCCACCAACAGATCTTCTATCTTGATCTTCCACAACTCAAAACTTTTCCCATTAAATTTTTCAATCTCTATTTTCAAACTGCTCACCATTTCTTTTCACCTGAAGAATCAATACCGCGGATCTCCCATTGTAACAAGGTTTATCACAAACCCGAGCCAAACCCTTAGCCACAAAGGCGTCCCCCTGAAGCCAATAACAACTATGATACCAAATGTAGATTTAACCTTTTACAATAAATTACTACAAACAGATTCTTAATAAAAACAAAAAATATACAATGGCACACACACACACATTACATAGAGATTTTACATTGGAAACCCAAACCGGGAAAACTAACAACCTATTTAGAGTTGCACCTCTAATCTTCTATTCATCATATATATTCATTGTTTACAATACAATATATATATATAAAATATCTCGCAGCATCCAAAACCCTTAATCCATTAACCCATATTAGTCAACAACCCCAATTACTTAACCAGAATTAGAAAACCATCAGTGAAAACCATGTGCCGAAAAACTGCTAAAAACGGACACAAAGCCCCCTTGCAAACCCCTCAAATAAGGGGGCTCCACCCCCTTGTGACCCCCTCACGTGCCCAACGCAACACAAACATTAGGTTTGGTTGTGCAAAGAGTACAACACACCCAACAAAAATATAGCAAAGATTCTATCAACTAAGCGAGTGGAGATATGATTAAATTAGATATTGGAAAGTCCATTGTATTGAATCTAAATATTCACCATCACAATTGCATAAATCTCTAAGTGTGTGAGGTGCCACTTCAATTAGGCCTCATGTGCAAATAAGTTTCAGTCACTCCAACAACCTAGACTCATTACCAAAAAAATTGTAAGGTGTAAAATAATAAAAGGCTACTATTGAACCTATTATAGAGATAGGACTTTACAATCTAAAAAAAATAATGCATAAGACAATTATTGCAGAACTTCTTGATAAGGTGTGGTGTATGTAACTAATCCTTGATCAAGCAAACTCTAGGGTGGAGATTCACTTATCTTCACAAGAATTTGAACACAGAGTGTGGGTTTCTCATATATATACATTTTCTTTTGTTGTTTCTCCTCGAAATAAAAACTGATAAAGAGTTTTTTCTTTGTAAATGAAATACACACACACATACACACATATGCCTGAATGTTGATTATAATTTTTTTGGATGATGTGTAGAAGTAGNATTAATCCTATGAATGAAATAACAATAATAATAAGAATACTCTTTGCAGTTACATTATTTCAACAGTAATATGATCCTGCAAGCCAATTCGACAATTAATGAATGTTAGGCAAACTATGAAAAACAATGCAAATGTAAAAGCGAATAAGACAAAATGAGAAGAAAACAATGAATTATTAAAAATTAAAAAAAAATGAAATAGGAGAGAATAGGCTACAAAATGAGAAATGAAAGGTCAACTTGTTGGCCTTACCATTACCCCAACTCTCCCTATTTCCTCTTGCAGTTTCAATCTCAAAGGGGTTTTGGCTAACCAAGAAGATGAGGATGCTCATATTGGTATTGTTATCGCACAAGTTTCCTGACCCAACCACCAATTGGCGACAACTTAGGGAGCACCTACCCACTGTCACCTTAGGAAGGTGTTCCCATCACTTTAGAGGTGAGGTAGTCACCTCAAGGGGGGAATCCCGGTGACCCTAGGGGGTATTGAGATGGAAAATGTGATGTATGAATGGATGCCCCTAAAGGTCAATTCTCTAGATGGTAAAGGGAATTTGGTAATGAGTCTTGAGGGTTGCTTAAGGTTGCCAATGCTTTGAGTGACTTGCCAAGAGAAAAACCCTGCCCGAGACACAATGAAAAGCAAGTATACAATGCAGTATGTTAGGTGAACAAGCAAGTTACGCCTGATGTCCCTAATTGCAGCAACAATCAGTGATATATATCAGCATATAAAAGATAATAAGAGCTGCAAAATAAGTGCTAAAAGTCTAGTTAAGTAAGCAAGAGACAAGCCAGTAAAGACTAGTTTAACTCAAGAATGAAAGAGTAAGACTTTAGTATAAAAACAAGGTTGTCACAAAAAGGTTACTGCAGTGATATTTATCAGCCTTATGGCTGTAGCAAACCAAGCCTTATAACAAAAAATTCAGCCAATGAAAATCACCTCAAACTAGCTCAAAAAGTGTGCTAGGCTTAGTAATTTGTTAGGGCAAAGTTTTAGCAAGTTCCTAGGGTTAGTTTAAGAGTTATCTAAGGTTAGAGGGTTAGATTTTTGCAGCCCTAATGGCTGTAGGTTAGTTTTATTACAACAACAAGTTTTAGTGGGTGGAAGAGGACGCCATCAATGAGGCAAGATAGCCTAGGGCCCAAGGAACAATATCTAAGTGAGAGAACTTCAAGAATCAAAACATCAACTTTTCACGTTTACCAATGCAACTTTTTATTTCTCCAATGCAACGACTAGTGCCTTTGATTAATGGGTTAATGGGGTTAAAAGTAACGAGCTAGAGCTACTACCTCCTTGGGGGTATAAATCCTCTTATTCCCCAAGGCAAGTAACCTAGCTAGGGTTTAAACTAAGGGGTGTATATCCTTATACTTCCTTAGCAAACCCTTGCAAACAATAATTCTATGCTTAAAATTATGGTGGAGCTAAAGTAGGGGTGTATGCACTTATACTCCCTACCTAGCCTTAGCACAAATCAACCTTGAGCTTGAATTACAAATGATAGCAACAAGTAAAATTCCTTACCAATCCAAATAGCAACAAGACAAACCATAACATGCTAAGATAAACCACCACAATAGCTAGAAAAGACCTCCAAGAGCTAGCGCATCATCATCATGTACTCCATAACCAAAGAAAGCACCATACCATAACACAAGAGAACAAAAAGCTCCAAGGTAGTGAAAATTTCAGTCCTTAGCTCTTCACAATGGGAGAGTTATGTTTCAAAATGAGATTTCATGATCTCTATTTATACAAAATGTCTATCACATAGTTTGTCCACTTACCAAGGGTAAAACATAAGATAAGGGGTCAACAACCCTTATCTTACCCCTTGCAATAAAATAATATTAAACAATTCATCTTAAAATTCACTTTTACACAAAAGAAACCCTAGAACACGGTGATGTCACCCCTTTAGGGGACGCTTTGGCACTTGAGCAAGTCGTTGGAGAAGAGGTGGAAGTCGTTGGGGTTCTTTGAGCCTCCTCATCATGTGCCAAGCCTTCTCCATGCCTCATCTGATGAAAATATGCCAAGTTTCATTATGCAATCACTCCATCACCATCAAACCCCCTCATGCATGATGTCATCCCTCAAAAAATGATGTTTTGCCTCTCCTAGGAAAATCGTTTGGGTGNATTAATCCTATGAATGAAATAACAATAATAATAAGAATACTCTTTGCAGTTACATTATTTCAACAGTAATATGATCCTGCAAGCCAATTCGACAATTAATGAATGTTAGGCAAACTATGAAAAACAATGCAAATGTAAAAGCGAATAAGACAAAATGAGAAGAAAACAATGAATTATTAAAAATTAAAAAAAAATGAAATAGGAGAGAATAGGCTACAAAATGAGAAATGAAAGGTCAACTTGTTGGCCTTACCATTACCCCAACTCTCCCTATTTCCTCTTGCAGTTTCAATCTCAAAGGGGTTTTGGCTAACCAAGAAGATGAGGATGCTCATATTGGTATTGTTATCGCACAAGTTTCCTGACCCAACCACCAATTGGCGACAACTTAGGGAGCACCTACCCACTGTCACCTTAGGAAGGTGTTCCCATCACTTTAGAGGTGAGGTAGTCACCTCAAGGGGGGAATCCCGGTGACCCTAGGGGGTATTGAGATGGAAAATGTGATGTATGAATGGATGCCCCTAAAGGTCAATTCTCTAGATGGTAAAGGGAATTTGGTAATGAGTCTTGAGGGTTGCTTAAGGTTGCCAATGCTTTGAGTGACTTGCCAAGAGAAAAACCCTGCCCGAGACACAATGAAAAGCAAGTATACAATGCAGTATGTTAGGTGAACAAGCAAGTTACGCCTGATGTCCCTAATTGCAGCAACAATCAGTGATATATATCAGCATATAAAAGATAATAAGAGCTGCAAAATAAGTGCTAAAAGTCTAGTTAAGTAAGCAAGAGACAAGCCAGTAAAGACTAGTTTAACTCAAGAATGAAAGAGTAAGACTTTAGTATAAAAACAAGGTTGTCACAAAAAGGTTACTGCAGTGATATTTATCAGCCTTATGGCTGTAGCAAACCAAGCCTTATAACAAAAAATTCAGCCAATGAAAATCACCTCAAACTAGCTCAAAAAGTGTGCTAGGCTTAGTAATTTGTTAGGGCAAAGTTTTAGCAAGTTCCTAGGGTTAGTTTAAGAGTTATCTAAGGTTAGAGGGTTAGATTTTTGCAGCCCTAATGGCTGTAGGTTAGTTTTATTACAACAACAAGTTTTAGTGGGTGGAAGAGGACGCCATCAATGAGGCAAGATAGCCTAGGGCCCAAGGAACAATATCTAAGTGAGAGAACTTCAAGAATCAAAACATCAACTTTTCACGTTTACCAATGCAACTTTTTATTTCTCCAATGCAACGACTAGTGCCTTTGATTAATGGGTTAATGGGGTTAAAAGTAACGAGCTAGAGCTACTACCTCCTTGGGGGTATAAATCATCTTATTCCCCAAGGCAAGTAACCTAGCTAGGGTTTAAACTAAGGGGTGTATATCCTTATACTTCCTTAGCAAACCCTTGCAAACAATAATTCTATGCTTAAAATTATGGTGGAGCTAAAGTAGGGGTGTATGCACTTATACTCCCTACCTAGCCTTAGCACAAATCAACCTTGAGCTTGAATTACAAATGATAGCAACAAGTAAAATTCCTTACCAATCCAAATAGCAACAAGACAAACCATAACATGCTAAGATAAACCACCACAATAGCTAGAAAAGACCTCCAAGAGCTAGCGCATCATCATCATGTACTCCATAACCAAAGAAAGCACCATACCATAACACAAGAGAACAAAAAGCTCCAAGGTAGTGAAAATTTCAGTCCTTAGCTCTTCACAATGGGAGAGTTATGTTTCAAAATGAGATTTCATGATCTCTATTTATACAAAATGTCTATCACATAGTTTGTCCACTTACCAAGGGTAAAACATAAGATAAGGGGTCAACAACCCTTATCTTACCCCTTGCAATAAAATAATATTAAACAATTCATCTTAAAATTCACTTTTACACAAAAGAAACCCTAGAACACGGTGATGTCACCCCTTTAGGGGACGCTTTGGCACTTGAGCAAGTCGTTGGAGAAGAGGTGGAAGTCGTTGGGGTTCTTTGAGCCTCCTCATCATGTGCCAAGCCTTCTCCATGCCTCATCTGATGAAAATATGCCAAGTTTCATTATGCAATCACTCCATCACCATCAAACCCCCTCATGCATGATGTCATCCCTCAAAAAATGATGTTTTGCCTCTCCTAGGAAAATCGTTTGGGTGCTAGGCGTTGGATAGGATCCTCCATGATGTCAAGTAAACCTCCAAAGGAATCTCTCTATGATCGGGTGTGCGGGCCTACCACATCCAACCTGTGGGCTCTTGGCCGCATGGAATACCAAGCTAGGCTTGCTCTCCCAAAAATGGCCACCAAGCAAGGTCCTACAAAACAAAAGGGTACGCCCTCCAAAGATCTCAAGTCAAAGATATTATGACAAGTGTAAAGCATGTCTAATAAGAAAGGCACCTAAACATGTGCATCAAAACTACCTCATCAAATTAAACAAATGCTCAAAACCCTATACAATTGGCCAAGTTCAAGTATGGGAGGGGTGTCAGAGGATTCCTATTGGGTAGACCAAAGCCCTCAAGTAGGGAATGCTCCCAAGGATGGCCTTTCAAGGTCATGTAATGGATGATGAGGTGGAAGGGGTTTAGACTTCATAGGTCGTTGAGTTTCATGACATACAAGGGCTCGTATTATCTCATTTATGGGTGCCTTTGTAGAGGGTGTGTGGCACCTTCGTTTGCGATGCACTTTTTCCAAGCCCATCTTCTTTCCATTCTTTGTTTCTTTCATGTTTTAAGGAACGAGTTGAAGGCCATTGTCTTGGCGTGGTGTCTAGATGATGGCAGTGTCACTCACAAATACCTTGTGGAGATGAGAAGGCTGGCTGATGATGAGACCCCCTTTCTCTCAGTTGTGTAACTGAGAGCCACTACCCTGGCTTGGTGACCAGATGATGGTAATGTCATACCGCTAAATACCTGTAATGTTCCTAACTTGGCTAATCTGGGAAACACTGCTAATCTGACGTATCTATTGTAGATAATTCATTGTTACAGCATATAAATGACTATATAGATGATAAATGAGACAAAAGACTACAAATCTTATATTATGATATCTTTGTGAGTACAATGTCGAATGCGGCTAAATAAAAATGAATCACTTGGCTAGATCAAATGACAAAAGGATCTTAGATGGAATACAATAAGAAAACTAAATGATAATACCCGATAATAGGTGAGCATGACGAAATCAATGGATGAGCTGGAACTATGGCAGCTTGCATGGTAATTGCTGCAAGTCCGGAAAGTTTGCCCCGGTGGCTAAACCTCTCGGAATGTTCTAGAAACTATCCCAAGTGGTGCGCCCTGCTCTACCTCTCAGTCCTGATCACTGACCGACCCCTTTGCTGGTGTGTCTGGACCCCGGATGGATCCCCCTGGGGGAATGCGCCCCTCTACCACTGGAAAACTGCGCCCTAATGATTCCACCGTCGGAATCAATTGAGATGTGTCTCAAACTGATCGCCTTGGCCTACTATGAAATGGGTCGGAAGGGTTTCCCTGGATCTGATCTGATGATCGCTCAGGAACCTCGAATGTGTCCGCCCAAAGTGTCGCACTCCCAAAGTCTGGAAAATGCACCCCACATGATTCCTCTGTC
>JZKD02S1744527.1:44901-64397 GCA_000966675.3 Picea glauca | reverse complement strand
AAGTAGAGGAGTAATTTCCAAGAAACTTGTCAAAGTGTAAGTATAAGTGAATGAGATGGTATGGGGTTTACTTCATGGTCATGGTATCATTTACATGAAAGGCCACATGTGGGTTCGTCTCCATGAGCACCTTTGTAGAGGGAGCACTTGGTGCTTGAGTTACCCTTTCCTTGGAATTGTGTGTATTCCAAACCACTTTCTTTCCTTTTGATTATTCATTTATTTCTTTGGAATTTCCCCTTCCAGGTTCATGCATTTTATTTTTTATGTGATTAAGTCCTTTTAATTTTATATGCATTATGTGCATTAGGACTTGGGGTGATTGCCTCATAGCGAGGGGGTAGATATCAAGCTAAATTTGGGTTTTGATTTTTCCTTTGTCATCCCATTATTCATTTTTTTATAACAATATATTTTTTAATTATTTTGTTTACCAGTTGCATCAACCTCGAGCAATCTAGCCCCTTATTCTCATAGGAGAATGAAGGCATGGACCTTTTTGGGATACATGTAATAACCATTTCTAGAATATAGGACAACAAAAAGGAAATAGATTGAATGTGTTAAATATGGATGAGAATGGCGAATTACCCTTATTAAGGCCTCCCAGTAGTACCCCTATTCCTAAATAGTGACAACATTAGACTAAGACACATATGATGGCCACCACGGTGAAACAAGGAAAAAATCATAAGTTCCAAGCATTGTGATCCATTTTCTAATTTCAACCCATGATCCTCACCTAAATTCCTAATACATTAAATGTAACACTTTATATGAAATAATGACTATTGTACCTCATGTGTGGTGGACCTCCATCCTCAGACGAACCATTTTGATCAAGTGAATGAGATGAGGAATAATGAGGGGGGAGGAATCTGAGGGGATACTATCTATGGATAATGTTGATCATCATCATCAGGATCATTGTTTGTAATGTGGACCATCAGACATGATATCGTCTAGTTACCCCTAAGTGAGAGGGGGTAACATCTGGCTCCAACATGGGGCATGTGCTCATCGTAGAGTGCATGAGAACCTCAACAGCTCTGACACTCCAAGACCTGCAACCTACATCACTCTAAATAAATAAATAAAATGTACTACATTCTAACACAAAACCATCATTACTAAAAGGCAGAGGGGTGTTATGCACCCTGGTATATGGAAAGTGAAAATAAAATATGAAACAAATCTTTTCATTTTCATATATATATAACATGTACATGATAAGATAACATGGATGCATAAATAAATCAATAAGTAACAACAATAAAGGAAGTATAATCAAGAATGTAAGCACATAATATGACCTAATACTACCCTACTCTATTCTAAACCTAAGAAGTTAGGTTCCTTCTACATAATAGGGTTTGAGAAGGGATCCATTAATGGGTAATGATAGTCTCCTTCCCTTAGGCATGGACAAGTAAAAGGAACCAACTCCAAACTTCTTCTCAATCGTGTAAGGGCCATGCCATAAACAATCAAACTCCTTTCACATATTTGGATTTCCCTTTCTCTTGTCCCACATAAGTACTAGTCTTCCTTGTTGAATATCTTCCTTCCTTGCTTTAAGATCGACCATTCCTTTATCTTCTTGAGAATCCTTTCCTTGATATAAAGTAGGAGGATGGAATTAATTAAGGAAATTCTTTGCCAATCATCTTCACACAAATGTAAGGCCCCTTCATTGCCTTGGTTCAAAATTGTAATAGAGCCTGGATCTTTATCTTCATACTTCATATGTAGCTCTTTGTATTCTTCCCTTTTTGGAAACACCATGTCATCAACATTGTCAATACTATATTTTTGTGCAAATGGAAGGATGGCTAAGTCTTGAGAAGGATGAGTATCAATATGGGAATCTATTAATTCTTTAAAAGTATTATAAGGTTCATCACATATCTCTTTTCCTTCAAATCCATTCTCATTCCAATCACTTATATTTCTAGGATATTCTACATGGTTTCTAGTCAAAGGATGGTTATATAAGGTAAAATGGCTCCCATCTCCAATTGGGATGGTTGCATAGGATAATTCCATCTGGAGACTACCACCCAAAGTTGCAAATCATTTTCTAGACAATAGAATTCCCCAAGAATCAGGCACATCAATGACTATAACATCCATGGATAGAGAAACCTAGGGATAAATAGCAAGGCATACATTAAGGTATTTAATCACACCATGCACTTGGACAGATTTGGAATCAATTCCACAAAAATTTCTATAAGGTCTCACGATCTTCAAACCTAATTGATTCATGACCTTTAGAGGCATCAAATTGGCAGAAGCCCTGGAATCAATCATACAATTGTGAATTAACAAATCATTTACTACCAAAGAGATGAAAAAAGGTGCATGTTCCTCCTTAATTTGGTCATAATGAATGGCTTGTAATAGTATAGGAGGATACTCAGACTCATATCGGATACTTAATAATATCTTCACCTTATCCCTTAAGGAAGGAATATTTATTATCTCAATCAGAGGGATAAGTACATTAACCTTTGCTAAGATAATAGCCATATCAATATTAAAATTTATATTATCACTCTTAGGCTTGAGGAAGGGGACTATTATTCAATGGTAAAGAGGGGCTTGTATGAGGAAGTTTGGGATCACCAGGAGAGGTTTCGGGTGCTTTCTTTCATCTAGAATAATTCAAGTACTCTCTCTTCCTAATCATTTCCTTATATTCCTCATCCATCTAATTTAAAATTTCTAATCTATCTTTCCTAGCGGCTTCTTGTTTGCTTTGCTCAAGTTGTTCCAAGGTGAAATTGTAATACTCTTGGGATGATATGGTATAAACGGGGTCCAATGTTTTAATATAATTCATACGTTCATGATTGTTTGGATCCTCATCATTACCATTAGTATTATGAAGTCTACGTAATTTGCACTCCCAGTGAGAGTCATCATAAGGAAAACGCCAAGGAATGTCTTCTTGATTAATTACATTAGTAGGTGCTAGGGTATTAGGAATTCATTTTTCATTAAGGGGCCTAGTTTTCCATCCTAGGTTTCCTATTTATTGTCGATCGTTGTTGTATTGAGGTCTAGGAGGAAAAATTTGTTGTTGAGCCCTCTCTATATTAGTGATTTTGTTCATAAGGAGACTTTGATTTTACGAGAAATTATTTATTAATTTCTCGAGTCTTTGCGCTAAGAGTTTCATAGTATCTTGAGTAGGTTCAATGTTATTCAAATTTCTAGGCTTAGTCTCGGCATTAGCATGAGGGGCATGAAAAGTTTCTACTTTGGAAGCCAAAATATTTTCTTCAATCTCAATAGCTTGCATGTGTGCTTCTATAAGGGTCTTTGGGGACTTGTCCCTGAGCATAAATCTAAATTTCTCCTCAAAGGAATTTATATATTGGAGAAGAATGGAACCATCCTTTGGGATAATATATTCGGTAATTTTCTTAAGTAAATTCTCAAATCTTGTATAAATTTCTTTTATTGATTCATTTCCCTTCTTCATCTCATTAAATTGCACTAATAACAACCTAGGATCTCTCTTTGTGCTCCATTTTTCATAAAGGTATCATGAAAGGTTTCCCAAGTTTTGATATTCTTATTAGGAAGATTGTTATACCATTTTCTTGGATTTTCCACTAGAGAGGAAACAAAGAGTTGCATAACCACATCATCATCATCATTATTAAGAGGGTGATTTTGAAAGCATGCATAAAAATTATCTATGTGTTTGGTTACATCCTGGAGTGGTACCCTATGATTTTTCTCTTGGATACACCATTGTAAGCCTAGGAAGATACTAGTTAAATCCTTTTAGGTCATGTGGACGATATTTTATTATGGACTTCTAGACCTTGGAGGTCGGCCATGCCTAGTCCTTCTAGTCCCCATTCTCATCACCTTTCATCTTGGATAGGATTGGAGGTCTTAGGGTGGATCTATTATGACACATGGTTTTATAGAGCCATTGATTTGTATTGTAGGGGTGATCGCACTTTTTCATGCGATTCCACCCATGGTCTTACACACCTATGTCATTCCCCACATGGTCATGTGTCTAAAGTTTTTATGCATCTCTTGGCCTTGGTGCATTTATCACTTTACAATTCTCAACATGGCAGTATCACAACTCGCAGCATCTCACATTTCCTGAGGTAACATATTTATCTCGAGGCACTGATTACATGGGTGTTCTCTTCTTGATCACATATATTTGGTTGATGGATGATAATCCCTTGTCTCATGGTTCCATGCACATCTTATGAGGGATAGATCATGACATGTTATATTATGTGGCCAATGGGGTGGTTATTGCGGACTTATGTGCTAAGTCTTAAAGGAGGATGCAAGATTATTCTAAGGAAGGGGACACCACCCTTTTACACTTACATCGTGGAAAAAATACAAAGGTTCTGTAAAGTTCCTAATTGAATTAGTATGTTTATTGTTCAGAAGTATTGTTTACTTTGTGTAATTTTGTTGAATACTTTGCATTAAGGCTGTTGGAACTTCTTACAAACAGTTTGCATATGTCTCACAAATAGGAATATTGTCAATCACAATACATGCATCCATTACACATTGAATAGAGAAAGTAGCATGGCATCTTATTATGTATTAAAACCCCAAAATCAGAACAAAACAAAGATCTCTATGGGTTGTAACAACAGCTGCAAAAACCCTCCTAAACACACAGATCTAATGGTTGCAGTGCAGCTGCAATATCTACTACAGAAAACAAATAAGAAACCTGATAATGATGCCAAAAAATCCTCCATTGATGTTTTCGGATGTCCCAAGGTTCTCCTAGCCTCACTAGACCTTCTGCAAACCCCATAGTTTTTTCAAGGAACCCTACCAACCACCCAGATTGGTAGAGAGTGGGAATTGACCCCTTCCAAAGCCCCCAATTTTCCTGCTCTGGACCCATGGATCACCAAAAACTCTCACTATGTTTTCAGATGGGTAGATCAGCCCTTCCAATGGCTCCACATCTCCCTTATACCATCTGATCTGCAAGATAAATAGTTTGGTTCTACTCTAGGGCTTCCACTTCCCTCTTACTAACATGGATCTACAAAGAATGGGGATGGGTAGCCTCCCTAAGCACCATATTCCTCTCGAACTGATATAATAAACCTCATGACCCTTTTCAAGAAGTGGATTGGCCCTCAAATGCCCAAAGTTATACAACAAGGAGACAGATCGAACCTTACAAACCCTCCAAGATAGTTTTTTGTGCCATGGACCTACAGAAGAATCATAATTAAAATCTCCAATTATGACCTTAGTTGGATCCTCCTATTTTTCCAGCTAGGGTAGATATTTCACTACCAAAACTAGACTAGCAATGGTGGAAGGGTTTTTCTAAACCCTAACGAAACAATAGCTCCAAGAGAACTCCAAGATGATAGATCAAATCATAATAATAAGAAGTGAGGGGTTACCCTTCTTTTATACTTTTCCAACCCCGTCTAGATCCTTCCTTCATAACCCTTTTTTATTTTTCATTTAAACATTAAAAAATGTTTTTTAATGTTTAAATAATCAATTATTTAATTAATGTCACTTTAGGAATATGACACATCTGAACCAAGTGATATCTCCTTGACTCCCTTTTTCATACTGACTATATCCTACGAGAGACGTTAGGCTATTGAATCATCCTCTATTGTGATCAATTGGAAGGGGACATTACAGTCATCCCTTCCTGAGATTGTTTGTCCTCAAGAAACTGTAGATCGGGGTGTTATAAGATTTTATCTCCTTCCCAAGTGGCATACTCTGTGGGAAAACCTCTTCATATGACTAGGTACTCGCGGATGACTTTGCTTCTCAGCCTCCTCTCTATAACATCAACAATATTCTTAGGAGTCAGAACCAATTGTCCCTCCTCATCTAGTGGAGGAAGATCTGTTAAAGTGGTGACATGTTGTCCCAATTCCTTCTTGAGGAAAGATACATGGAATATGTTGTGGATCTTGCTATACTTTGGCAACTCCAAATCATATGTTACCTCTCTAAATCTCATGATCACTCGGTAGGGTCCATAGAAATGAGGCTTCATCTTCTCTACACCACTCCTCTTCAACAAAGACTAAATATAAGGCTACAACCTGAGAAAGACAGTCCCCAACATCAAATTTTCACTCCACCATGTTCTTGTTTACAAACATCTTCTATTGGTTTTGAGCAACCTACAAATTATCCTTTGGGACTCTCAAGAATTCTTGGCTCTTCTACAACCAATATTTGGCCTTGAGGGCTCTGATCTCCCCAAATTCCAAATATACAAATGATGGGGCATTGTAGCCATAGAATTCCCGGAAAGGACACATCCCAATGGACATGTCATAAGTGGTATTATAACAGTGTTCTCCAAGATGCAACCACTTCATTCTTGCCCCTTAGTGTCCTAACACATAGTTTCGTAGGTATCCACCAATACACTTGTTCACGACCTTCGTCTGTCCATCTTCATGAGGATGATAGATGGTACTAGGTGTCAATTTTGTCCCTTATAACATAAACAATTCCTGCCAGAATGCGCTAAGGAACATGTTGTCTTGGTCACTGATTATGTATCTTGGAAGACCATGTAGCCTGAACACCTCCCTGAAGAATATGTTTGATACCCGAGATGTGCTATACTATGAAGGAATGGAAAATGAATGCACATACTTGGTCAACCTATCCACCACCACATAGATATAGTCCCTTCCCTATATGTTTGGAAACCCTGTAATAAAATCCATGGAGATGCTTTACCATTTATGCTCGGGAATTGGAAATGGTTGAAGCAATCTTGCAGGATGTGTAAGCTCCAACTTGTTATGCTGACAATTCATGCATTCTCTCACATATCGAATCACATCCTCCTTGAGATGCTTCCATGAAAATCTTTCTTTAGGTCTTCATATACCCTAGGTGCCCTGCCAATGGTGTGTCTTGTACTACCCTCGGAATCTTATCCTTGAGTGTGGAATCAGGGACAAGATAGATCATGTATTTGTAGTAGATTATATCATTGACTACCCTGTACCAATCATCCTGAATAATACCCTCGATCATCTTGCAAGTGAAGGTATTCTTGGACTACTCCACCAAGAGAATGGACTTCTAATTCATTGAAATCTCGTTCATGGAGAAGGTTACAGGTCTCTTGAATAGGGAATAAATAATTGGGTTCTTCTTTCCCTTTACATATTCAATTTCAAAATCATATTCTTGCACTTTTATCACCCACTTATGTTGCCTCTTGTTTAGGTCACATTGCTCCAATAAATATCTCAAGTTGTTGAGGTCATTCCTAACCAGAAAGTGTCCTCCCACCAGGTACTTTTTGAAATTGGCCAATGCATGCATGATGGCCACCATATCCTTATCATATATAGGATAGATCTTCTCTATCTCCCTCATCTTTCTGCTCTTGAAATATATCGAGTGTCAATTCTACATCAATACTACTCTTATCCCCTCTCTGGATGTGTCACACTCCAGTAAAAAAGGTTGTGTGAAATCTCTGATTGCTAATTTTCAGAAAGTGATCATTACCTTCTTCATTCTGTCGAAGGCTACCTATGCATTATGTGACCATCCAAACATGCCCTTCTTGGTGAGGTTTGTCAATGGCACACCTAGTTGTGAAAATCACTTCACAAAGTGCCTATAATAACTGCATATCCCAAAGAATCCTTGCAACTCCGTAAGTGATCCCGAGGTGGGCCAATATAATATCATATGGATATTCTCCCTATGTTCCTTCACTCCCTCGACACCAATCATGTACCCTAGATAGAGGATTTATGTCATCCCAAACTCACATTTTTCCTCCTTGGAAAAAAGTGATTGCTCCTCCATAATGGTGAGAATATCATCCACATGCTTAAAATGTTCCTTCCAAGTTTTGTTGTAGATCAAAATATCATCAAATAACACCAATAGGAACTTCCTCAATTCATTATTGAAGATATGGTTCATACATTAGTGGAAGGTAGTGGGTGCATTTGTCAACCCAAAGGGCGTGACTAGAAACTCGTAGTGCCCATAGTGACATATGAATTTTATCTTATGGATGTCCTCCTCTCTAACGTTGATCTAGTGGTACTTCAATAGAAGATAAATATTCAAGAATTAAACTGCCCCATGTAGCTCATCTAAAAGATCATTGATCTTGGGTATTGGGTACATGTTCTTGATGGTTTTCTTTTTCAATGCCATGTAGTTTATGCACATCCTCATTGTTTCATCATTCTTATTTACCATTACCACTAAATAAGTGAAGGGACTAGAGCTAAGCCAGATGTGTCCCATCTCCAACAACTCTTGTATTGCCTTCTTTATCTCATCCTTGAACTTCTTTGGGTTCCTATGCATTGTCTTTATCACGAGTTTCACCCCTTCCTCTAACTCAACGATGTGCTCAAATCCTCTGTCGTGCAATATTCCTATTGGTAGTGGCCCAAAAACCTTATCATACTTTCCAAGAAGCTCATGTATGTCCACATGGTAATGTTGATGATCCTGGGATGACTTCTGCATGGTGATCAAGCACTCAGCTATGCATCCTATGTCACCATGTCTAAAGATATTGTCCATATGATTGTTGGAGACAACCCTAGGTGCTCCTAATGACATACCTCTCAAAATAAATCATTTACCCTCAGATTCCATGAACTCCATCCTCATAATATGATAATTTATCTTGAAGTTCCCCATCAAGAACAACCACTGGACTCCCAGTACTACATTGGTATATGCTAATTCCAATGCATAGAAGTCATCAATCAACTCATAGTTTCCCAATGTCACTGTCAATCCCTTAATCCTTTGAGTACAATTCATGTTGTACCCATCTACAACAACCACATTAAATCCCTCAAATTCTTCAGTAGGGATTTGTCTCATGGCGACAGGTGTTACATCGATGAAGTTGTGGGTGGCTCCACCATCGATTTGTGTTGTTACTCTCTGCCCCTGCAAAAGACCTGTGATCCTGAATGTATAGTATCTGGGGATGCCTAAAAGTGTGGCAATGGTCACCCTTTTGACTCCCTCTTGCAATGGTGCCTATTGTGTAATATCCAAGTGTGGAATCTCATTACCACTTTTTCCACTATCCTGTATGTGATTTGTCCCTTCCTCATCATTGGAAAGTACTTCTATGTAATGTACTTTCTATTTTCCCATGCATCAGTGACCCAACTCCCAAGGTTCTTTGCAACTATAGAAAAGCTTCTTCCTCCTCAACTCTCTCTAAGTCTTCTCATCCATCATGTCCTTCCCCATCCATGTCCTCTAGGGAGGCTTCATTGTCTAACCCTTTTTTGAAATAAATGGTTTCACTAGTTCCTTCTTGGTTGTGTCTATGATATCCTGAGTCTTCATGATGGTGTCCTATAATGTGGGTGGTCTAAATTCCTTCACACAACCTCTCAATGGTTCAGCTAGACCCTTTGTGAATAACATCACCAACCTCTGCTCAAAAATATCGGTCACCATTACTGCCATCCTTTGGAATTTTGTGATGTATGCCTCTAGTGTACTAGTCTACTTCAATTGTGCAACTTCCCTGAAGTGGATCTTAATATCCTTCCTATCGAACCTATCCGTCAATCTCTGGGTGAAATCCACATATGATGTGATGTTGGAATGCCCCAATGTTACTAGCCCATGGTACCACCACTCATGAGATTCCCCATCCAAGTGTAGGATGGAAAACTCGATTGCCTCTACCTCTGTCATTAGGTTAATCTGGAAATAAATGTCCAACTTGTGCACCGATTCTTTGGTTATTCTCTTGGAATATTTGTCAAAGGATGGGACTGTCAACTTCCCTATATTGCACATAAGATCAAACTTTTGTTAGTGTTGCGCTACCATAGGTTTTTTCCTCATCCTTAGGTTGCACTGGTCATTGTAAGACATATTTGTTTGGATTTCCTCTGTTAATGCATGGTACTCTCTAAATTTGTTAGATACCTTGTCAACCGGATATGGCTGGTCCTGTGCTACTATAGGTTGTTCCTCAAGGAATGGGGGCAACAATGGTCTAGGTGTCCTCCTACTCCCTGTCTGTAGGGAACTTTGTGTCGGAATATGGGTATTTATACCCTCAGCATGAGCTCTTTATCCTCTATGACTTACATTTGATCCCTTTTTCCCTCGCTACCCTACCATCTATACGAGTACCTCAAGGGTTTGTTGTTGGGTCCTAATCATCTCATCCTATCTCTGAGTGGTTTTTCCTGTCTCTGGTTGGCTTCCTCCTGACTCTTGCTTGTCTGATTTAGTAACATGAGCATATGATCTCTTGTGATCTCCATGTTATTATCCATGTTTCCTTCTATCCTTGACCCTGTTTGATTTTATTTTGTTTCCTCCTCCAAGAGAGGTTGTCCTTCACACCCTCTTCTACTAGTCATCAATGTAGTCACGGGATGGAAGATTCACCAGCTCCGATACCACTGTAAAGTTCCTAACTGAATTAGTATGTTTACTTTCCAAAATAATTATTTACTTTGTGTAATTTTTTCGAATACTTTGCATTAAGGTTGTTGGAACTTCCTACAAACAATTTTCGTGTCTCACATATAGGAATATTTTCAATCACAATACATGCATCCATTACACATTGAATAGAGAAAGTAGCATGGCATCTTATTATGTATTGAAACCCCAAAATCAGAATAAAGAAAATATATCTATGGGATGTAACAATAGCTGCAAAAACCCTCCTAAACACACAGATCTAATGGCTGCAGGGAAAATGCAATATCTACTACAAAAAACAAATAAGAAACTTGATAATGATGCCAAAAAATCCTCCAATGATTTTTTTTATTGTCCCAAGGTTGTCAAGGCATCACTAGACCTCCTGCAAACCCCACGGTTCTGTCAAGAAACCCTACCAACCACCTAGATTTGCAAAGACTGGGAATCGACCCCTTCCAAAGCCCCCAATTTTCCTCCTCCAGACCCACGGATCACCAAAAAATCTCATTGTATTGTCAGATGGGAAGATTGGCCCTTCCAATGGCTCCATGTCTCCCTTATACCATCTAATCTACAAGATAAATGGTTTGGTTCTACTCTAGGGATTCCACGTCCCTCTTACTAACTTGGATTTGTAGAGAATGGGGATGGGAGGCTTCCCTAAGCCCCAATGTCCTCTCAGCCTGATATAATAAACCTCAAGATCCTTTTCAAGAAGTGGATCAGCCTTCAAATTCCCACGGTTATGAAACAAGGAGACAGATCAGCCCCTACAAACCCTCCAAGATAATTGTTTGTGCCACTAAAGTGCAGAAGAATCATAAGTAAAATTTCCAATAATGACCCTGGTTGGATCCTCCTATTGGTCCAGCTACAGTAGATATTTCATTACCGAAACTAAACTAGCAATGGTGGAAGGTTTTTGCTAAACCCTAACGAAACAATGTCTCCAAGAGCACTCCAAAATGAGAGATCAAATCATAATAATAAGAAGTGAGGGTTTACCCTTCTTTTGTACTTTTCCAATCCCTTCTAGATCATTCCTTCATAACCCCTTTTTATTTCTCATTTAAACATTAAAAATTACTTTTTAATGGTTAAATAATTATTTATTTAATTAATGTCACTTTAGGAATATGACACATATTAACCAAGTGACATCTCCTTGAATCTCTTTTTCATACTGACTATATAGCCTATGGGAGTCATATAGGCTATTGAGTCATCCTCCATCATGATCAACTAGAAGGGGACATTAAAAGATAATATTGTATCATAAGAGGACCTTGTTATATAAAGTTTCAATACAACATCAGGAGAAATTAAAGGGGGCACCCCCTTTTACACATACATTGTGGTCAAAAAGAAAATTATGTGGTCGCATTTGCTATAGAAGAGGAAATATTAAAATGGTCCCAGCTCCAAGCAAGATCGACTCTTCTAATAGACGCCATCTTAGAGAGTTGTGGGATTAAAAAAGAGTTGTCGACACTTAAAGAGACACACCAATCAAAGGATGTTTCATCTTACATCACCATATGAAGAAGCCATGTCAAATAATTAAATCAAAGTGGCCCCACTCAAATAAGTCATGGAAGCATCCAAGCGAAACAATGAAAAAATAATTAAATGTATCCCTCTCAAAGCCATTTGTGAAGCTTCTCCAAGTTATGAGCAATCTAAGTGGATCGTTGATCAAATAAATAAGCCATGGAACCAATTAATTAATTCAACCTCTTTTAAAGATGATGATGGTAATTAATGTGAATTGATTGGTCAACAAAGTGGATTTCTTATCTCCCCACAGAAAATTGAACCTCTCATAACCGATCTGGTCATAGTTGTTGGGAAAATATGTGGACGTTGGATCACACAAGGCCCAATCCAAATTAATCATGACCTTTTCTCAAGCAAGAAACATCCCCAGCTAATTGAATCCAACCCACATGCATAGTTGTTGGCTCTCCAAGCTAACGGTGGGTCAAAGGAACATGGTCAATACAAACGGTTTGCACTCAAGTAAAGTGAATCAGTGCCCAATCAATCTAGATGTTGCCTCTTAGATCTAATTTTCTCCCTAATGGGAATAATTTATTGTAAAAAGTGTTTTTCATTGAAAATGTCTTAGTCTCCAACCATTGTGGATGACAAGTCAAACAAAGATATTTTAATTGTGAGAGGGAAACTAGTCATTCCAAAGAGAGTCTATAAAAATATAGTCCCCCCTCCCAATTATGTGTTTGAGAGTTTGTGAGATCATAATGCCATATTATTGAACTTTTATTTGCTAGCACATTATTCATTGATTCTTTTATGCTTTTCTTTCTTGGTTAAGGGGTTATTGTGCTTGATAGAATATTGGTTGTGATTGTCTCATTTTCAAGATCAAGTGGGAGATCCACTGAGGGGTTACATAATCATGCGGAAGAAGGGATGTTGGAATCCATGTCCCATCGTCTTCTTTTATTGGTTTCTAGTGGTTCAAACCTAAAGGGTGGACAAACTCTTGTCAAGATTATCTTCACCTAGGGAAATATCTCACTTGCATAAAATTTGATCCATTGGTTGGAAACCATCTCCATTGGGAGCTTTCCTAGTAAGATTCAAGAATGATTTAACTATTCTATACAAGGATTGGGGCGATTAGTCTTATTGGCTCCAAACTCAATCTCTCATCCAAATACCGAGGCCGACTTAGGAGGGGTTGTGATCATGATCCGCCATGTTAGAGGTAAGAGAAAAAGACAAGGTAAGCATCACATACTTCAACCATAGTTATTAAAAACAAAATCCAAAATCGCTTTCATTTTTTGTTTTATAAAACCATATAAATACAAAAACATTTTACCCTAGCTTGCATTAAAATTTACATCTTTCTAGCTAGTAGATCTTGGGGATTTTACCGTAGAGGATTCATGTTTACCCCAAGATAAGATACCCTTTGGTTTTCTACAATACGTTGTATATTTCACAAGGGTATTTTGAGTATTTTTGCAGATCTATACATTGTTACAACAAAACATGCATCAGATCTACAAAGTTCTACCCTCATACGAGGAGTCCAAGTAAGTATATAACTCAAGAAACACATGTATTATTTCCATATTTATTTTCCAAGGTCATATCAATTTTTTTTTTGGGGGGGGGGGATATATCAACAAACTTCCAGCCAAATCAAAACAATTTGTTGGCTACAATTATTTAAGGGTTTTGACCCTAGGGGGATTTGAAACCCAAATCTGCATTGTGATTTCCAACTTGTTGGAAATCACAAATTTGTTATAGATATAAATATTTGGGCATAGAAAATCATCAGTACCTTGTTTCCCTAGATTCTTAGCTCACAAATATAGTGATCTAAGGTGCTTAGCACTTGTGGGAGGCCTCCAAAAGGCCATTTTTCTTATTGTTTTGTACTTTGTTTACGCATTTTGCAGATATGAAACTCATGATAGAAAATAATAAGTTAATAATAGCCACATTACCAAGAGGAATATCAAGTATTTGATCTGAGAAATTGATAAGGGATTTTCATCGCTCTTTTGCACTATTTTATTGATTTATCCCACACCTTTACAGTTGGTTTTGTCTGTTGATTTGCGTTAATTAGGTTTGATATATATCATTTAATATCAGATATCTTAAATAATTAACTTCTACCTTCATCTCAATATTCTAAGGCACTAGTCTATTTAATTTTGAGTGAAGTTGTTTTGTTAGGGAAGCCTCCCAAAGTCTTTTAGTGTAGGAGTTGGGATTGAATAGGGAAGGACTTGTGTCACGGTGAAAATGGGAACCTATCCTACATTGTACCACCTTATCAACTTGAGGGAACTTGAAGAGGCCTCTATTTTGTTTGATAACATTTTTTAGCACCGTTGTTAGGGAACAAGGTCATTTGGCCCGGTTTTCCAACTAAATAATTTGGGTAAGTTTTCTTGTTTTGTATCTTGGTGAGATTACTATTTTATTGAATAAATTGAAAGATCTCATCTAGTGAATCCACCTGAACCAAACATAATAAAGAGGTACATTACAAGAATTTTCTCTCCAAGGTAAGAATTAAGGTATGTATTGGTGACTCCATTGTGGTATTTTAATAGATATTTTTCATCCCATGTTTTCATTTTAGCCTTACTTTTAGTTTTATGAATAAAGAAAGATGGAATTTGGAAGAATTTTATGCTCCAATTGAATTTTCAAGTATGAGGGTTTTTCCCCACGATCATATATATGGGTCAAGGGACTTTCCCCTTTTCTATGGATATGGGGATTCAGTTGTGAAATATATCTCTGCCTTCATTTCATTCTGCAAGGAAAATCACTTATTTCACATGGATGTTATGATGAAATTTTTCATGATGAATTTGAGAGAGTTTGCATAGATTTGGTATGAAATTCGTGGAAAAGGCATGTTTGCATTGTTTTCAGAATTTTGGAAGCATTTTTTGCAAGGAGGGATCATTAATCCTTGGATTGGCTTCCCCTAGTCTACGAAATAAAAGAATTATATTGTACACAAATACGTATTGAGGATAGACTTGATCCTCTTATGGAAGACATTGATACAAGTAGTAAAGATGAAGATCATAGATTTTGTGTGAAAAAGAAAATGGATGCACTCAGTTCTTGTCAGACTATATCAAAATAGAGTATTTTGAGCCTCGTATACAAAATCTTGAAGATGATTTCTATGAAAAGGCTCATCCTTCTCCTTCCCATGAGTTGTTATCACATGATCGCTCGGGATTAGAAAATGGTGATGGTTTATGGGAGGCCTATTTGAAAATCTATAAAGAAATGGATGAAGCAAGTGATAAAGATCTTATTTAATAAGGGCAGCAAGAGACCATTTGTCTCCAAAATGAAGAGATCGTTGAGGAAAGTGTGACACAATGATGTATGTAATCTTGTCAGGACAGGGAATGGAAACTTTACCTCGAAAGTATCAAGGAAGACACTATGACTTATTTTAATGTGTTATCTCAATAAGAAAACAGTGGTGAAAAGTGTTATCTTACAAAGGGTGATAGGGTTATGATTGATACAAAAGAAGAAATTTCTAGCCACGTGGATAAAGAATAGGAAGGCATCATAGTAGGGAGCAGTGGAGAAGAATCTTCTCATATTTCCATTGAGAATCAATAAACAATTAAAAATCAAAGGGACGAAGAAAGCATTATTAATAGTCATATTTAGGGACCCACCCTCCCACATCCATATGAAAGTACATATCCAAGAACCTACATTCCTTTTCAATAATCAAACTTCCATGATACATCTTATAGTGATTCGAAAGGGGACAACTTGATGAGTCATTTTTCACCATATAGGGAACATGATTGCCCAGAGATTGAAAGTATTGATGCAATCCTTTAGGTTGAAAGATGCTAATTGGATACAAGATACTATCATTTTGACGATGATCCCATCCATGATACAGAGAAT
The DNA here is from genome assembly GCA_000966675.3 of Picea glauca. Taxonomy (NCBI): domain Eukaryota; kingdom Viridiplantae; phylum Streptophyta; class Pinopsida; order Pinales; family Pinaceae; genus Picea; species Picea glauca. Next base: position 48,470 of record JZKD02S1744527.1, on the reverse strand, counting down.
GATGAGAATGAGATTGCATAATTTTGGCCATATGGGTGACCAAATTTCTCCATGATACAGGAACAACTACATTTACATGTGCATAAAGGGTATTTCCACACTCACGATACAACAAAAATTATTTAGTCATGGATATCCTTAATCTATAGCTCTAAAGTGTATAAAGATCCATTTGAAAACAAGAGTTTGAGGGTCACAGTGGTAGGCAGGCTGCAATATGTTCAGTTTCAAACTCATTTCATGAGATTTCAACCTCATACACTGAAGTAGCCATCTATAACTCACAAGTTCACATGCTCTTATAGTTTCCATGGTTTTTCTCACCATTTGTTTATGAATGTGACTAGATACATCTAGGAAGGGAAATAGCCTTTATGCAGGTCTCAGCTAGAGCCACCATCAAAGCCCCTTTCACTTGAAAGTTTGATGAGTAGCGTCGATGAATGGTGCAATACTAAGATAAGGACAATAATTACATCAGCCTTGTTGACTTCTGGGTAAAATAAGCTTGTAGTAGCTCCAGTGAACCATGGTGTTTCTTCGATTTTCTCCTATATTATGAGGATTCCATCATAGATCTGGGCCAAGCTATGAACGAAGTTTTGATGTATGCTTTCTGCATGTTTGACATTTCATTATTTTTCTTAGCAACCAAGCACAAAGGTAAAATCCAAGGTAATGATGAATTTTTGTGTTGGTTGCATTGGTTATACGATTTTACTTAACATGTTTTATTTCCTTGATTAGAGTAGGTAGGATGAATAATCTCTCTATTGTTATTTCCTTTCAGTTTTGCTTTAATTTTATTTCCTAGGTTAGATTCATTTTGGTTTGGTTTATTTATGTTTTATAGGAAGGGATAAGATCTCGTGTCCCACTCCCTCTCCTATCATTTAATTTTATTTGTGAGATTTTTTTATGGATATAGGTTGAGATGATGGGTTTCTCACATCCTCTTGAGAAGATCACGTGTCTCGCAGTTGGGTCCATTTGTTACGTCCTGGAGAGATACCCTATGATTTTTCAATTGGATACACCATTTTTAAGCCCAAGAATATGTAAGTTAAATCTGTGTAGGCCATGTGGACGATATTGTGTTATGGACTTCTAGACCTTGGAGGTCCCATGCCCGGTCCTTCTAGTCCCCATTCTCATCACCTTTGATCCTGTATGGGATTGGAGGTCTTGCGGTGGATCTATTAGGACACAAGGTTTTATGAATCCATTGATTTGTATTATATGGGTTATCACACTTTGTAGGGGTGATCGCACTTTGTAGGGATAATCTACCCATGGTCTTGCACACCTATGTCATTCCCCACATGGTAATGTGTCTAGAGTTTGTATGCATCTCTTGGCCTTGGTTCATTTATCACTTTACAATTCTCAACATGGAAATCTCACAATTCACAACATCTCACATTTCCCGAGGCAACATATGTATCCTGAGGAATTGATTACGCGGGTGTTCTCTTCTTGATCACATATCTGTGGTTAATGGATGCTAGTCCCTTGTATCACGGTTCCATGCACATCTTATGAGGGTTATATCATGACATCTATATATTATGTGGCCAATGGGGTGGTTATATCGGACTTATGTGCTAAGTCTTAAAAGGGGTCACCCCATTTAATCACGTCTAGGAAATATTATTCTAAGGAAGGGGCCACCCCCGTTTTACACTTACATCATGGAAAAAAGACAAAGGATAATATTATATCGTAAGAGGATCGTGTTATATAAATTTGTAATACATCATGAGGAGAAATTAAAGGGGGCACCCCCTTTACACATACACTATGGTAAAAAAGAAAAATATGGGGGCTCATTTTGCTATAGAAGAGAAAATATTAAAATGGACCTAGCTCCAAGAAAGATTGACTCTTCTAAAATATGCCATATTAGAGAGTCGTGGGATTAAAAGAAAGTCCCAAGAACTTAAAGAGACCTACCAATCAAAAGGATCCACCATCTTACATCACCATATGAAGAAGTCGTGGCAATTAATTAAATCAAAGCAGCCCCACTCAAATAAGCCATGGAAACAGCCTAGCGAATCAATGGAAAATTAATTAAATGTATCCCTCTCAAAGTCAATCATGAAGCTTCTCCAAACTGTGAGCAATCTAAGTGGACCGTTGGACAGATAGATAAGTTGTGGCGCCAATTAAGTAATTAGGTATCTTTTAATGTTGGTCATGGTAATTCATGTAAATTGATTGGTCAAAAAATTTGATTAGTGCTCTCCCCACAATAAATAGAACCTATCCTAGTCGGTCTGGTCATAGCCATTGGGAAAATATGTGGATGTTGGATCACACAAATCCCAACCCAAATTAAGTGTGACCTTTTCAAATGCAAGAATCGGCCCCTGCTATTTGAATCTAGCCCACATGCATAGTCGTTGGCTCTCCAAGCGAATGGTGGGTCAAAGTAACATGGTCAATACAAATTGTTTGCACTCATGTAAAGTGAATCAACGCCCAATCAAGCTAGATGTTTCCTCTTACATATAATTCTCCCCCTAATGGGAATAATTTTTTTGTAAAAAATGTTTTTCATTGAAAATGACTTAGTCTCCAACCATTGTGGATGACAAGTTAAACATATAGTTTTTAATTGGGAGAGGGAAACTAGTCGTTGCAAAGAGAGTCTATAAAAAGTTAGTCCCTCCTCCCAATTATGTTGTTGATAAATTGTGAGATCATAATGTCATATTATTAAAATTTTATTTGCTAGCACATTGTTGGTTGATTCTTCTATGTTTCTCTTTCTTGGTTAAGGGGATATTGTGCTTGATAGAATATTGATTGTGATTGTTTCATTTATTTAAAAAATAAAGTGGGTCGATCCATTGAGGGGTTACACAATCACGTGGAAGAAGGGACTTTGGACTCCTTGTCTCGTCATCTTCTTTTATTGGTGTCTAGTGATTCAAACCCTAAAGGTGGACAAAATCTTGTCAGGAGTATCTTCACCTAGGGAAAGATATCACTTGCATCAAAGTTGATCCATTGGTTGGAAACCATCTCCATTGGGATATTTCTTAGCAATATTCAATAGATATTTAACTATTCCATACAGGAATTGGGGGCGATTAGTCTTTTCGACTCCAAACTCAATCTCGTCCAAATACCGAAGTTGACTTAGGAGGGGTTATGATTGCAATCCGTCATGTTAGAGGTAGAATAAAAAGAGAAGGTAATCCTCACATACTTCAACCATCATTATTTTCCAAAATCTCTTTCATTTTCTGTTTTATAAAACTGTAAAAATACAAAAATATTTTACCCGAGCTTGCATTAAAATTTACATCTTTCTAGTTAGCAGATCTTGGGATTTTGCCATAGAGGATTCATCTTTACCCCAAGACAATCTACCCTTTGTTTTTCTATAATACATTGTATATTTCATAAGGGGATTTTGAGAAATTTTGCAAATATATACATTGTAACAACGAAACACACATTGAATCTACCAAATTCCTCCCTCATACGGGGAGTCCAAGTAAGTATATAACTCAAGAAACCCTTGTATTGTTTCCAAATTTGTTTTCCAAGGTGATATC
>JZKD02S1744527.1:28523-44841 GCA_000966675.3 Picea glauca | reverse complement strand
AACTTCCATCCAAATCAAAGAAATTTGTTAGCTGGAATGTTTTATAGGTTTTAACCCTAGGGGGATTTGAACCCCAAATATGCATAGTGATGTATATCTTGCTATAAATTACAATTTTTTTCATATATGAAGCTTTGAGCATATTAAATCATTAGTACCTTGCTTCCCCAACTTCTTATCCCACAAATCTAGTGATCTAAGGTGCTTAGCACTTGTAAGAGGCCTCCAAAAGGTCATTTTTCTTGTTATTTTGTGCTCTCTTTACACATTTTGTAGATATAAACTCAAGACATCAAAGGATAAGTTAATAACAACAACATTAGCAAGAGTAATAGCAAGGATTTGATCCAATAAATTGGTAAGTGATTTTCACCGCTCTTTTGCACTATTTTATTGATTTATCTCACACCTTTAGAGTAGGGTTTGTCAATTGATCTGCATTATTTAGGTTTTCTATATATCATTTCAAATCAAATATCTTAATAATTAACTCCTACCTTCGTATCATTATTTTTTGAGGCTCTGCTCTATTTAATTTTGAATGAAATTGTTGTGTTAGGGAAGCCTCCCAAAGTCCTTTAGCGTAGGAGTTGGTCTTGAACAAGGAAGGATTTGTGTCGCAATGACATTGGGCACTTTGTTGGAAAATTAGGTGTCATTGATGTCAACCTTAGAAGAATCCCCTAAAAGTGATGATGATGTGTCCACTTGAAGAAGCCTTGAAGAGCCTTGATGGAGCCTTGACATAAGTGTATATAACTCCAAAGTGGTCATGTTATGGCATAACTTTTAAGCATGGCCCTCATGGGATGAGAAAAAATGTGGTTTTTTCCACATGCCCACTTGGAGTTGTCCACAAATGGAGCCTTGAAGAAGCCCTATGTTGATGTTTTGTAGCAACGGGATGTATTCCCTACTGGACAACTTTTCTTAGAGAATAAGATTCCAAGAAGTCAAAGGAAGACCATTGAACAGTTGAGGAAAACCTTGGAAGATAAGTTGTCCCACAAGAACATAATAAAGTGGAAATAGAATTTCCAGAAAGAGAAGTCTTCCCATAGGAAAATAATAAATTGGAAATAGAATTTCCAAGAATAGAAGTCGGCCCACGGGAAAATAATAAAGTGGAAATAGAATTTCCAGGAAGAGAATTCGGCCCCAACTAAGTGATTGAACTAGTATAAATAAAGGTGATGCCTTGCTCATTTTAACACACACCCACTCATCTCATCATCTAACTAAGAAGGAAAAGGAGGCACAAGTATGAGCCAACCCTAGGAGACACGGCTCTTGGTGGTTTCTCTTGTGTGCTACCTCTAGAAGAGTTGCACTAGGGTTGTGACACAGTTGTCTACTCTTGCTAGGGTTTGGCAAGGAGAAGAGATGCATTATTGTTATCAAGGTTTCTTCATTACTGGCTTTTCTCTTGTGAATAGAGCTTGTTCATGTTTGTATTATATTATCAGAAAGATTCCCTCTAAGAAAAGTTAGTTTGGTTTTTCCCTGAGTTTGGGGTTTTCCCCGGATAAATCTTTGTGTTTTGTTGCGCTTTTCTATCTACTTCTAGATCCTACTTATATTTTCAGTATATGATTGTTGAATGTTAAAAGAAGATAAAAAAACTCTGGTAAATATATTGCTACTAAAAGTTTAAGAAATTCTAACATGGTATCAGAGTTGAGGGTTGAAGCCAGATGACCTAGCACAGGACACCAACAAGATCAAATATTTCCATCCGTTGGGGTTTTCTAAGGCCAATGTTCAGGAGAAAATTGTACTAGGAAAAATTCCTAGCCTAGCACACCTCTTGGTGACTTCAGAGTACAACTTGGTGAAAGTTGAAATTTCTCACTATAGTTGCAGCTATAGTTGCCAATTACAGTTGTAATTGAAGTTGCAATTGTAGTTGTTAGTTACAGTTGCAATTCCAGTTTCCAGTTACAATTGCAATTGCAGTTCCAGTTGTCAATTGCAGTTGTAGTTGCAGTTACAATTTACAGTCGCTAGTTGCAGTTGCAGTTTCCAGTTGCACAAACGTTGATATTAGAAGACAAGTTGGATGGTGCTACAAATTTTAGAGATCTAGTGCACTTGGAGGAAGCTCAAGAGTTAGAGGAAGTAGTGATGATGTCTCCTGCAGTATATGACAACTCAAAATCAAATGGAATAGTAACAATAAGACTCTAGGTTTGCATATCAGTACTAATGATGCACTTATATTTACAAGATGAAATTGATCTCTTCTAGGAGATGTTCTTGGTTGTTGTCTTTGCCCTAGGAAGGCTACCTTGTAAATTCCATGGAAGTTACCATGGAGATGTTCTTGTTTTGTTCTGAGCAGGTTACCATAGAGGAATAATCGGTCACAACACTAGAAAAGTTTTTTCTTGTTTCTTGTTGTTGTATTTTTGTTTTGGCTCTTGTCCCAAGCAGGTTACAAGTGATAGCTCTGAAAGGGAGCTATAGTAATGATTTCTCTTGTTCATGTTCTTATCCCAGGAAGGTTAAAGGTGATAGCTCTGAGAGGGAGGTATAGTGATGGTTGCAAGAGGAAACATATTAGATGGTATATGGTTTGATACATGGAGTAGACTATCCAGACATGGAGTTGTATACATGACAATATACATTCATATACCGAAGGCAAAAAGGACGAAGTTAGAACCTTCTGGAAAGAAGGATATTTCTGTGGGATACAAATTATTCCACACAGAGGTTGATAATGAGAAGCAGAAGGCTTTGTAGGATGACCATACAGTTCATTTGATCACTCTTCAGATCGTCGGGAAGCGTTAGTAGAGCCATAAGGGCTAGTGGATCTACCTAGAGACGTGGTAGTGACCAGGTAGAGGCCAGCATGGCTTCGTGATACTTTGCAAGATGCAATGAGACATGTTGTTCTTTGTGACACTTAGAGTTTCTCGAGTTACATAGAGTCACAGTTGTGAGGAGGAGCAGGTAGCTCCATCAATCGTGAGGAAGATGGCCACACCAAGTACCAGCTCAAAGGGAGTCAACACTCGGGATCCAGTAAGGAAGAGCATTCCCTCCAGGATAGTTCATAGGAGATCAGACTTTAGAGGAAGTCAGCAAATTTAGAGGGAGTATATGGCTCCGAAGATTGTATAGACTCATAGGGAGTCAAGCTTCAAAGAGAGAAAGACACCACACAATGTTTCCAGCTATGTGGCACTAGTGAGTAAGATTATTGATTCAGAACCTTCCACTTAATATGAGGAAGTTGTAAAGAAACAAGTATGGAAGGATGCTATGATGGAAGAGTACCAATCCATAATGAAGAATGATGTGTGGGAAGTGGTTTCAATACAAGAAGGGAAGTCAGTAGTGACTTCCAAGTGGATATACAAGATCAATCATGTTGTATATGGCAACATAGATAAGTACAAAGCTAAATTCGTGGCTTGAGGATTCTACCAGAAAGAGGGAGAAGATTATGATGAGACATTTACTCCAATATCTAGGTACACTTCTAGTAGATCTATTATTTATATTGCTTCTATTATGAGCTGGAAATTACACCAAATGGATGTAAACATTGTTTTCTTAAATGGTGTAACCGAAGAATAAGTGTACATAGAGCATCCACAAGGTTTTGTAATATATGGGAAGGAATCCCATATTTGTAAATTGAAGAAATATGTGTACGAGCTTAAGAAGGCACCCATGGCATGGTATGCTAGAATAAACAGTTATTTGATGAGATTTGGGTTTACTAAGAGCGATGCATATCCCAACCTTTACTATAAGGTTGAATATGGTCGCCCCTTGAGATTGGTACTATATGTGGATGAATTGTTTCTTACATGGGATGAGAAGCTCGTAGATGGGTGCATGAGGGAGCTCACATCAGAGTTTGAAATGAAAGATTTGGTTTTGATGCACTATTTCTTGGTATTAGAAGTGTGGCAAAGACCAGATGAGATCTTCCTTAGCCAAGGAAGGTATACAGTTGAGATACTGCAGAGATTCAGGATGATGGACTACAATTCCATGGCCATGCCTATGATTATGAATCTGAAGCTCTTGAGTGATTCTTCTTCATATTTGGTTGATCCCACAATGTACATATAGTTGATCAGATCCTTGATGTACCTGGTTAACACCATGCCGGATATATGATTTGTAGTGAACACTTTGAGTCAGTACATGGTTGAGCCTAGACATGTACATTTGGTAGCAGCAAAGTATGTATTTAGGTACCTACATGGTATAGTTGGATATGGAATCAGATATGTATTAGACGATGAATTAAAGTTGCAAGGTTATATAGAATTTGACTGGATGAGGATTGCAGTGGACTGGAAAAACACATCATGATGTTGCTTCAGTTTGGGATCATGTATGATCTCATGGTTGAGCATAAAACTATCACTAGTGGCACTCAGTACAACAAAGGTGGAATATATAGCAACCAGTGTTGCAAGTTGTGAAGCAGTGTGCCTTCGAAAGTTGCTTATAGGGTTATTTTATCTAGAGTTAGATCCAACTTTCATATATTGTGATAATAAAAGTTGTGTGAAGCTTTCAGAGAATCCAATATTTTGCGAGAAGTCAAATCATATAGATATAAAATACCATTTCATCCGAGACATGGCATAGAAAGGAGTATTTGAACTCTAGTACATATCCACAGGTGAGAAAATAGCAGAAATTCTCACCAATCCTTTGCCTAGAGTGAAGTATGAGTACTTCAGAGAAAAGCTTAGCATGATGGAGAAAGTCCACCCTCATTGAGAGGGAATTGTGATGTTTTTCCTACATAGGGTAGATACTCTCCCTTTGGCTAAGGGATTCATAGATAAATCATGTGAAGTGGTTGAGGGAGTGATGAGTAGCATGGTACAAATATTTCCTAAGCAATGTGAAGTGTCTAGGTGTGATTGGGACTTGTAGCGTGGTATTTATTATACCATGTGAAGTGGCTAGATGTGATTGGGACCATGGTGTAGCCTTGCTTAAGCCATGTGAAGTGACTAGGTTTGAATGAGGCTATGGTTGTATTCTTTCCCATACCATGTGAAGTGGATGGGTGTGATTGGGACTAATGGAGAGGAGAAACATCATAGATACTTACAACATAGTATTGAGACTATGGTGGTAGTATTATCCATGCCATGTGAAGTGGATGGGTGTGATTGGGACTACTAGAGGAGAACATCATGGAAGAATACCTCACTCACTAAGAGGGAGAGTTGATGTTTTGAAGCAATAGGAGGTATTCCTTCCTTGATAAATTTTCTTAGAGAAGAATATTCCAAAAGTCAAAGGAAGACCATTGAATAGTTGAAGAACACCCCATAACATAAGTCAGCCCACAAGAAAATAATAAAGTGGAAATAGAATTTTCGGGAGAGAAGTCTACCCACAAGAAAATAATAAAGTGGAAATAGAATTTCCAAGAAAAGAAGTCATCCCACGGGAAAATAATAAAGTGGAAATAAAATTTCCAGGAAGATAATTTGGCCTCAACTAAGTGATTGAACTAGTATAAATAAAGGTGACACCTTGCTCATTTGAACACACACTCACTCATCTCATCATCTCAACTAAGAAGGAAAAGGAGGCACAAGTATGAGGCAACCCTAGGAGACGCGATTCTTGGTGGTTCTTGGTGGTTTCTCTTGTTCTCTACCTCTAGAAGAGTTGCACTAGTGTTGTGAAACAGTTGTCTACCCTCGCTAGGGTTTGACAAGGAGAAGAGATATGTTCTTGTTATCAGGGTTTCTTCATTACTAGTTTTTCTCTTATGAATAGAGCTTGTTCATGGTTGTATTGTATTATCAAAAAGATTATCTCTAATAAAAGTTGATTGGGTTTTTCCTTGAGTTTGGGGTTTGTTGGCCCTTGACCTAGTTTTGAGGATCCTTGGTCACATTTGACCTATTTTTGGGACTTCGACAGGCTTTCGAAGGCGGAGCGCAAGACGAAGCAGATATCGCGGGATCTCGGCCCTTTTTAGGATTCGGGATTATGTAGTGGGTATGGGGATGTCGGCTCATGGGTTTACCCATGCTTAGGCCTATTTTTTAATGTATAAATAAGTATCTAGGCAATATAAGAAGAAGACCTAGTAGGCCAGTATGCTAAGTGTTGAAATTCGATCTGTGTGATCGAAAGTGCGAAGTGTTGAGTAGAGATTGTTTTTGTGCATATTGTATGAGGCTTTCAGAGATCAATGCAAGCGAGTGTAATATATTGAGAAGAGGCTTAGTGTTGTAACCTAGCCCGAGGAAGGAGGATCTAGCGAGGTGCACAGATATATTTTCCTCTACAAAGTAGGGTTTTTGTGGCTCTGTGCATGTAACTGATTGAAGAAGCTAATAAATAAGATGAAGAGTTGGTGGATGTAGCCCCAGGGTGAGGGTGAACCACGTACATGTTGTGTTTCTCTGCTTTGTGCAATGTGTTGATGTGTTTATATGTTAATTTTCTTAGTGCTTCGATATAGATGAATGGTATATAGATATGTTAATGCTATGTGTTTAATAGTATGGATCTGGCCTATGTGGATGTGCTTAGTGCTTGAATATAGTAGATCAAGTTAAATATTGCAATGCTCTGTAATTAGGGTTTAACTGCATTGTAAACTAAGACTAGATATTGATGAACTATAACTGCTAAGTGCCCTGTAAGGTGTTACAATCACAGATCTGTGTCCCAGCTAAGGTTGTAGACACTGGAATCCTACAACCACCCCTACCTCTACCTCGGGTGAGACTTCATTTACTTTGCAGGTGTTTCTGAAAGGGTCGGTAGTTAGGGTTTTGTTGGTGCATTGTTGTAGCATTGAACCCTGGGTATGCCCCTGTGCCAACAAATGGTTCTGTTGCTGGGAGTGAAACTGTGATTGTTGGGAACCAAGGAAAGATAAGATTTGTGTGAAGATCTGACATAAAATTTTGAAATCTCTGTGCGTAGATATATCGCTCTAGTGCACAATATTCTACTCGATCTGTGAAGCTCTATGCTAAGAAAAGAAGTCAGATCTGAAGAAAAGAGGTAATTTCTGAAAGCTTTGTGCTCTGAGAAAGGTAAAAGTGAGAATTTTTTCTTAAAGAGGTAAGATCTGCAAGCTTTGTGCTCTGATAAAGGTAAGAATAGTGAAACATTTTAGATCTGGAAGCTTTGTGCTCTGCTGAAGATAATATTAGTGGAATTTTTTTTTTTTTTTCTAAAGTATGGATCTAGGTATGTTTGATAAGATTTGTCCTAGCTTGAAAACTAGGGCACTGATAGATGAAACAAGATTTGATATGAGTAGATATGATAAGAATAGTGAAATATATGTTATACCTATGCATAGAGAGAATGTTTGGACTAACAAATTTGTGCAGGATCCTGGAAAGAATTTTTTGCAGGTTAGCTACTATGATCCTAGTGCGCAGTACAGGAAAGTTTGGGGATCATTTAAAAAAAACTGAGGATTAACCCTTTGTTACAGTTGCAGATGACCGGGACATCTGGATAAGGAATGCCCTAGAAGATCTAGTTGTGTTTTCTATAGAGTTATGGACCATGATGTATTGGATTTCCCTAAAATGATTGCTAAAGGTGAAAGAATGAATATGAACCAAGAAAACCCTAAGGCAGATCCAGAAACTGAGATTATGAGAGAACCCCAGAAAGAATCAGAGAAAGTATTGTTATAGATGAAAGAAACCTTGAATGACCATCGACATATCATCTTATCATAGATCTTCGAAGAAAAAGAGTGCATTGAAGCAAGAATAGGAGACTTCGACATTGACTGTGTTCTGGATGAGGAAACACAGGTGAATATCATGACAGAAAGAAATTGGAAACTTGTAGGGGAGTCTGCTATGATTCCCTCATTGGGAGGAATAGGATTATTCAGAGGTAAACTAATAACCCTATGTGGAAGACTTACCCAGATATCTATGAGTTCTCATGGAACTTCGACAGAGGAATATTTTGAGGTTTTTAAATTTATTGAGAATGATGCCCCATTTGCTATGTTACTAGGAAAACCTTGGATTGAAAGAGATCAGACCAGAAGGAAGGAAGAAGAAGTATTAGAGCAGAAGAAGAAAGAGCTGAAAGATTTCATGACTAGGAGGATCGCACAGCTGATTGAAGAACAGGAGAACAAATCGAAGCTACTCAGGACCAGAGACTTGGATGTTGAAGTTGCAAGAACACAAGAAGATTTGCAAAAGACTGAAGTACCTATCCTAGATAGAGAAGAAGTATTACCCTTGAATCTTAGGAAATAATCTCAATAGCGCGAAGTTACTATGCCAACGGGATATAAGAATTAGAAAGAAAAGAGGAATAATGAGATGGAGCTCATCGGAAAGAAGGCTCGAAAGATGAGCAAGAAGAGAGCAAATATCGAAAATTTACAGAAGGTTCTAGAGGGAACTTCGCAAAGGGAAAATTTACAAAATAGGAACTTCGTTGGGATATCAGAACAACGTCACATGGAACTTCGCCAAAGCGAAGCAATATAGCCGTTGGGAATAGTATAATTGTTAGACCGATACCCTGAACGAGTTTAAAGGCATTTGTGGTCAAAAAGATCACTACTAGACCATTGGGACCGCGTTGTAATGGACAAAATGGAATTAATGAAGGTCTCTTGTCCATTGGAAAGATCTATTACATTATCATCTACTTCATCATAGCAGCCCTAAATGACGCCTCGCATGAAATCGTGGAGAAACAAGAAGCCAAGCAGGAGGAAATGTACGACAAAATTGAGGTTGAACTTTGAGGGGTACAGCAGGCCCTTCAGTCTAGTTGTGTAGTATCCATTGCGCCCCTTCCATCGAGAGAACCAAAGTTGGGAGATCATCCAGCCCAACTCCATCAACTAGCAGATGCAACCAAGGCTCGCCTTCATCGAGCACAAGAAGAAACAGAACAAGCCACCCAGTCCTTGAATAAAGTGCAAGGAGTACTCGTATAATAATGTTGAGTTGCAGAGCAGGAGAAGGTTTCTCTCCAAGCAAAATTGGAAGAGGAGAAAACACAGATGCAGCAGGAAAAGGAACAGTTGCTTGCAGATCAACTCGAAGTGAAAGAATCAATCAACAAAGCACTTCGCTCTATGAAAAGCTTAGAACCACAAGTAGAATACTGAGTCACGCATCAAGTAGATCAGCTCGTGGAAGCTATCTAGTAGCTACAACAAAGAATAACAGACTTAGAGCTCCGTACAGTACCCGACACTCCGCAGGATGTAAGGGATCAAAGAGAAGCAACTACTCGTGGCACAGTTGAGAGAATAAAGGAAATTTCCATGGAATGCAAGCAATTGAGTGATCATAGTGCCCAGATGTATGAGCGACTCACTAAGAATCCATAACTGAAGACACTGGAGTCACAACTCCAAGAGGTGAAGTATCAAGCAGAAATAATATAGGCGTAGTTGAAGCCCCTGTCAGTTGTTGAAAGAATGAAGCCATCCCAAGAACAACACAGTGCTCAACAACAGGTCCACGCCATTTAGAGAAGAGTCATGGAAGTGACTCAAAGGCTCCAACCTATACAATACGAGGCTTGCCAACAATTCACAAAGATCGAATGTCAAGGAGCATAACTGGAGCAAGTCGTCACTGCAGCAGAACAACACCTAGAGGGACCTGTTAACGAAGTTGTTATCTAGGAGTTCATTGAACAGGAGGTCATGGCACAACAGCAAGTCGAAGCATCTCGAGCCAAGATCGAGGTTTTTGAGGCAAAATTATCCAGATCAGAGTGACTCGAGACAAGTCACAGGTGAGTGTTCTGGGATTGTTGGACCTTGACCAAATTTTGAGGATCCTTGGTCAGGTTTGACCTATTTTTGGGACTTCGACAGGTTGTCGAAGGCAGAGCATAAGAAAAAGCGGAGATCCCGGGATCTCGACCCCTTTTAGGGCCCTTTTTGGGATTCAAGATTATGTAATGGGTATGGGGATGTCGCCCCATGGGTTTACCCATGCTTAGGCCTATTTTGTAATGTATAAATAAGTAGCTAGGAGATGTAAGAAGTAGACCTAGTAGGCCAGTGTGTCAAGTGATGAAGTTCAATCTATGTGATTGAAAGTTCTAAGTGTTGAGTAGAGATCGCTTTTGTGCATATTGTATGAGGCTTGCAGAGCTCAGTTCAAGCGAGTGTAAGAGATTGAGAAGAGGCTTAGTGATGTAACCTAGCCTGAGGAAGGAGGATCTAACGAGGTGTGCAGATCTCATGTCCTCTATGGAGTAGGGTTTTTGTGGCTTTGTGCATGTAACTGATTGAAGAAGCTAATAAATAAGACGAAGATTTGGTGGACGTAGCCCCATAGTGGGGGTGAACCACGTACATGTTGTGTTTCTCTACTTTCTGTGATGTGTTGATGTGTTTCTATGTTAATTTTCTTAGTTCTTCGATATAGATGAATGGTAGATAGATATGTTAATGCTATGTGCTTAATAGTATGGATCTGGCCTATGTGGATGTGCTTAGTGCTTGATATAGTAGATCTAGTTAAATACTGCAATGCTTTGTAATTAGGGTTTAACTGCGTTGTAAACTAAGACTGGATATTGATGAACTATAACTCTTAAGTTCCCTGTAAGGTGTTACAGTCACATATATGTGTCCCAGCTAAGGTTGCAAACATTGGAGTCTTGCAACCACCCCTGCCTCTACCTCGGGTGAGACTTCATCTACTTCTCAGGTGTTGTTGAAAGGGTCGGTAGTTAGGGTTTTGTTGGTGAGTTGTTGTAGTGTTGAACCTACTGCCCCTATGCCAACAAGGTTTTCCCAAGATAAATATTTGTGTCTTGTTGTGCTTGTCTATCTAGTTCTAGATCCTGCTTATATTTCCAGTATATGATTGTTGAATGTTAAAAGAAGATCAAAATACTCTAGTAAATCTATTGCTACTGAAAATTTAAGAAATTCTAACAGCCTAAAACCAAGAGAAGAAGCCCCTAAAGCCAAGAGAATAAACCCCTAAAGTAAAGTAAATAAGCCACTAAGGTCGGCCATCCTTAAGGAAAAGGTGCAACCCAAAAGTTGTGACCCTTGGTCGCACCCCCTCATGTGGAGAAGACTCGTATAAATAAGAGGAGCCTCATTTGGCATTTGAATCACACCAACTCAACCTACCTAAGGAAAAGGATCGAATTTCAACCTAGAGGAGTGAATTTCCAAGGGAAGATGAAGTGAAGAAGGGTGAAATTCCAAGGGAAGATGAAGTCTTGTGATGATTTGTTCTAGGGTTTTCTTTGAAGGTCATCTTGGAATTTTCAATATAATTTTTTTTCTAGAATGATCCAAATAGCCAAACTTCGAGGTGTTTTAGAAGATAAAGCAAATAATATTGGGTACAAATTTTAGGTCTTGACTCATTACAAGTTTAGAGTTATACTCATTGGAAGTTGAGGTTTTTTAAACTAGGGTTTTCTTCTTCAAAATGAATCATCTTTCCATTTTCACTATAATTTTTTTGGGGGACGAGTCAAGAAGAAAAACTTGGAGAAATTTCATATAAGATATAGAAGAATATTGGGTGAAATTTTTAGATCATGATTCATTACAGGTATGGATTTATACTTGTTGGAATTTAGGGTTTGTGACTAATCCATAAACTAGTCCCAAATAGGTGTTCGAGATAAAATGGTTATATCTGAAGCTTGGTAGGTCCAATTTCAATTCCACTTGTTACATTAGAAGGAGAACAGATCCTAATAGTTGAGGTCCAAGTTTTAGAATCAAAAATAGAAAATTGAGCTCATGGCGAATCTTACAAGTTTGCATATTTGAGGTATAGTTCTAAACAGTTTTGTATGCAGATTTAAGAAGTGATTTTGGGATTGTATTTGAAGGTTGATTTGATCATGTATCATCATTTAAAATATTCCAAGGGGATTGGTGTCTCCTTTTAGTAGGTGCTAGAAAACTCAGAGAGTGGGTGCTTTCTTCAAGTTGGTGCTTGTAAAATCTTGAAACTACTTAAGAAAATTTTATGTGGTTTTCTCCCAGTTGGGTTTCCACGTAAAAATTGGTGTGAAATGTGTATTATTTTAAGTGATTATGAATGAAATGATTAATGGTTAATGTTTATGTAGTGATTGAAGGCTAAAATTGTTGAAATAACTCTATATTGTTTCACCCCCCCTTCTCAGTATTCTTGAATATTCTAACAATTGGTATCAGATCAGGTTCCTTCGAGAACGGTCTAACCACTGGAAGGAAGATCATGGATAAGCAAGGATAATTTACCAAAAATGGAACACCATTGTTCGATGAGAAAAATTATTCTTTTTGGAGTATAATAATGAGAGCATTTTTGTAGGCACGAGAATTTGACTTTTGGCAAGATGTAGTAAATGGATACACTACACCAGCTTCTCCCCCAACAGATAATGCTAGGAAAAATCTCAGTGAATACAATTCAAAGGCTATAAATGTCATTTTAAGTGGTCTAATAGGTTCAAAATTTGTTAAGGTTTTGCTTTGTTATTCCGCAAAGGAAATGTGAGACAAGCTCAAGAATTTTTATGAAGGAGATGCTAAATTCAAAGGGGCCAAACTTCATACTTACAGAGGACAATTTGAACATCTGAGAATGAAGGAAGATGAAGATATTGGAGCTTATTTTATCCAAGTTGATGAAATTGTGAATACTATAAGAGCACTGGGAGAAAAGATTGAAAATTTAGTTATTGTGTAAAATATATTGAGATCTCTCCCAACGATATTTGACCCTAAAATAACATCTCTAGAAGAAAGACAAGATTTAGCTACATTAAGCATGGATGAATTGCATGGAATACTTACAACATATGAAATGAGAATAGAACAGGAAAATCCATCAAGAAGGGAAACAACTTTAAAATCCTTCAAGAAGACAAGAAAGAACAAGCCAAGGTCAAAACCCTACTCTAGCAATAGTGATGATTCAGACAATGAAGAAGAAGCCAACTTTGTGAGAAATTTGAAAAGAGGAACTGAAAAGTAGAAAGGTAAGTTTCCTTTCAAATGATTTAATTGTGGTAAAGTTGGTCATTTTTCTTCCAAATGTCCTTATGCAAGGGGTTCAAATACTTATGTTGAAGAAGTTCCTAAGAAAGAAAAGAAATATCATAAAAGAGACAAGGAAAGATATAAAGGACAAATTTTGAAAAAGAAAAGCCTCTATTCAAAAGACGATAGTTCCTCATCCGATGAAGATGATGATAGTGACAGTGACTCAAGAAGATTATTCTTCATGGCATTAGAGAATCAAGAGGAAACTACTGAAAATAATGAAGGAGACTATGAAGAAGAAGGAGAAGTGAATCTTGAAGAAAAATTGATCAGTTCCTTAAGTGATATAAGAATAGAAAGGAAGAAAAAAAAGTCTCTCAAAGAAGAGTTAAGTAAACTGGAGGAAGGCTTTCAAAACCCTAGAAATTTTTTTGAAGAATCCAAGAAGAATATCGTAGATCTAAGGATTCATTTGAAAGAATCCAAAGTGATTGAAGAAACACTCAAGAGACCATCGGAAGAAAAGAAGAAAATAATAGAGAATCTATAAGTTGAAATAGTCTCACTAAGAAAGGAACTACAAAAGGACATCCAACTAAATTTTAGCAATAGCACCAAAATAATGGATGAAATCATATGAAATCAAAAACCATTATATGAAAAATATGGACTTGGATACAGATAAAATAACATCAATGAGGGTTCAAGCTCTATGATGACAGGAAATGAAGCAGAGAAAAGAAGTTATGCAGATACTATCAAGGGTTCCATCAAGAAAGAAGAATGCAAGCCTCTAAAGAAGGACATACATAAACCAGAAATAAAGAAGAATCAAGAACAAGATTGTGCATTCAGAGGAACATGGAATTAACAACCAACAATGAAGAAGACCCAAGAAGAAGATCATGATTTCAGAAGAAAAACACCAACTAGAAGACCACCCACACCCAGGTACCAAAATCTTTTTCGTGACTTGTGTTATTCTTGCAATAATTTTGGGCATAAATCCATAAATTGTAGAGCCTATGTAAAGGGTAGAAACACCTAGAATAGAAGTAGCTATGAAAATCCCAAGAATCATTATGAAGGAAATTATCCCAGAAATCCTTGTGAGGTGTTTAACAAAAATTATAATAGTTTTGGTGCTCTGGGTTATGAAATCAAATGCTACTAATGTAAAAATTTTGGACACATAGTCAGAAATTGCAGAAGTGATTTGATAGTTTATTCAAGGGAAACTAGGCATGTTCCTTTCAATCATATAGGGGAACAACGGAGAACTTGGAAAAGGAAGCAAGAAGATTTGAATGTTGAGGAATGTGGATTTGCCTTACAAGCCCAAAATAAAACAATCTATTTGTATATTGATAGTGGATGCTCAAAGTATATGACTGGAGACAAAAATAGATTTGTAACATCAAAGAAAGAAAAGAGGGGTCAGTCACATTTGGCAAGGGCCAAAATTATAGGAAAAGGCATAGACAATCTTGGAAACAAAGATGTTGTGGCAGAAATTTTCCTACTTGTTGAAAATATGAAGCATAATTTGCTAAGTGGTGAGTCAAATATGTGATCAGGGACACACACTTATATTCAATTCAAAAGAATGTGAAATAAGCAAAGAAGGATCAGGCAGACCAGTGGAAACAGCGACAAGGACTCCAAACAACATATACATCTTGAATGAGATCGAAGAAGAAAAATATTGTTTGGGAAAAGAAGATGAAAGTTGGCTTTGGCATAGGATAATGGGCCATATAAACTTTGATAATTTTGTCCAGATCAGCAAGAATCAAGTTGTAAGAGAAATTCCATAAATTACAAAGCCAACAAATACTATGTGAAAGCACTGTCAACATGGAAAACAAACAAAATTTGAATTCAAGACAAAGGAATACTCTATAAAAAAACATTGGAGATTGTACACACTGATTTATGTGGGCCCACAAGAACAAAAGGACTAGATGGTGAGCAATACTGCATGCTACTCATTGATGACTACACTAGAGCTTCCTCAAGAAAAATTCAAAAGCTTTAGAGTGTTTCAGGGTATTCAAGGAACTGATTTGAAAATCAAAAACTTAAGATCAGATAATGAAGTTGAGTTTACTTCAAATGAATTCAGGTATTTTTGTGAAGAACATTGAATAAAAAGACAATTCTCAACATCTAGAACACCTTAGCAAAATGGAGTTGTTGAAAGGAAAAACATAACTATACAAGAAATGGCCAGAACCATGTTGAATGACTCCAAGATAAGTGATATCTTTTGGGGACAAGAAGTGCATACAGTCGTTCATATGTTGAACAAAGGATTGATCAGAAGTAATAGTGATAATAATCCATATGAGTTATGGAAAGGAAGATCAACCAATGTCAAGCACTTTAGAGTGCTTGGAAGCAAATGTTACATAAAAAGGGAAGACAAGAAGATTGGAAAATTTGACTCTCGTGTGAACGAAGGAATATTTTTTGGGTACTCATGCAAAAGAAAAGCATATAAGTTCTACAATCTAAGACTCAACAAGATAGTGGAAAACATCTATGTAAAAATTGATGAAACTAACTTGTTGAAGACCCGAAAGGAAAGAAAAAAATCAAACATCTTGAAGAATGGGAAAATAAATAACTAAAGCAAGAAGAAGAGGAAGAAGAAGAATAACAACAAGAAGAGAAGTAACCATAAGCAGAACAAGAAGAAAACAACCAACAAGATTTTTAGACACCTTCTAGGAAACCTAACCATCAGGTTCAAAATAATCATCCACCAAAACAAATCATTGGAGATAGAAGTGGCGGAGTAGAAACCAAAAGAATATGGCAAGCACAGACACCTGAAAAATGACATTTTCCATTAACGTCCACAGTTGAACCAAGTAACTTTGAGGAATCTAGAAATGATGAACATTGGATCAAGGCTATGGAAGAAGAACTAAATCAAATAGAGAAGAATGAGACATGGGAACTAGTTCCAAAACCAAAGGACAAAAATGTGATTAGTACAAAATGGGTCTTTAGAAACAATCTAAATGAATATGGACAAGTAACCATAAACAAATCAAGACGAGTGTGCAAAGGATATGATCAAGTTGAAGGAATAGATTTTGAAGAAACCTTTGCTCCTATGGCCAGAATGGAAGCAATCAGAATGTTCTTGTCTTATGCATGCTCCAAAAGGATCAAAGTGCATCATATGGATGTAAAATTATCTTTTCTATATGGAGAGTTAGAAGAAGAAGCCTACATAGAACAACCAGAAGGGTTTCTAATATCATAAAATGAAGACTATGTTTGCAGATTGATGAAAGATTTATATGGACTTAAGCAAGATCT
>JZKD02S1744527.1:13705-23819 GCA_000966675.3 Picea glauca | reverse complement strand
CCAAACCTCAAAATGGATAGTACCATATCTTGTTCATAAGACAAATATTCTTTGTATGTTTCCTTTGTGGTGGCTCAAGCCCTCGGTACACATGATGTCTGACAATGAAATGTAATAATTTGACTATTGAATGATAGTGTTATTTCACCCATGGTTAAGTAAATAAATTAAGGTTCTTAGGTCCTATTTGAATCTTCTTAGAGTTGAGATTCGTTACATAGTCCTTGAAAAAAGACAAAAGACTTATGTAGCGGATATTAATTTGGTCTTCGTGTGGGACATTTTAAGCCATTAGTATGTTTTGTAAAAAAAAATGGATCTTGGGGAATACACCATGTTCAAGGAACGAGGAAAAAGGAACAAGGAACAAGGAATGAGGAACGAGGAACATATAACAAGGAACAAGGAACGGAAATTGTATGAGGACTAGACACTAGCAACAGTGACCTGTGAATGGGGCCAACTTTGAAATTTTTTCAAACAGTTTATGTATGCACTGAAATTTGTCATGGATAAACTATTCACATTCCTTAACTATATGGGAGGGTTTTTGGACTCAAATTTGAATGACACACTGTTTATGGATAAATTCGTGAGTGCGGACACAGACCAATCTCCCCAGATCCACCTGGATCTGGAACAAACCGTAACAGAATACTACTCTTTCCCTAGATCTTGATATTGAATGAACTAAGAGAAATGGATGGTGGACATACCTTATGAACGCTCTCCTTTAATCTCTGTTGTTCCTTGATTTGCTCCTATGCTCTTGTGTCGTTCCAATCACAACAACACAAACCAATCACAGCAAAGGCATTAATATATTCAATACCTAGTCTATACATGTGATCAAGGAATCATGTAATAAGATGACGTCATCATTATGGGAAAGGGACATATTCATGTATTGCATTAATTGAAATAGAAATATACAACCTGAGCCTTGATGTCGTAGATCTCCTTTCGATGGCTCCTAGCTCTGACACACACACTTGCTCATGCATGAAGAATTTCAACCACATATGATCACTTGTAGTCTCTTGCTGTTGTAGCTTCAATCCTCCATACAGTCTTGCACGAGTTCTCCAATCAATCTCTAGCTAGCTTGCTTCTTCTTGTTCTTATGCTTGTGCTTAAACTTAACCATTTCCATAAGTAATCTCCTTAATATATAGGAGAAGATTGATTAGTTACTTGGATAGGGAATGATCCCAAGATATTTGGAAAGTCAGTATTTTGCCAACCATTCGAACTCCAACTCACCCTTCTAGAAGATTCCTTCTAGAAGGATCGAGAACTTATTCATTTTCTTTCTTCAGAAACATGTCCGCACCCTAACAATTGACACAGTGCGGAAAGTCCGCAGTCAAGCTGAATGCAGCATGCGGAAATTAAGGATCCCTGCAAGAGAGTATATATGCAGCCTACGAACTATTTTCAAAATATGATTTTGAGAAAATGACAAGTGTAACCTTCTTCAGGAAAAAGGTCTTAAGGAAGAGTTTGATCTTCTATTATCATGACATAATCATATTATCATCTTGATAACCAAAAATGTGGATAACACACACCCACTTTCTTCCATCATCAATTCATCATGTAAACCATAAACCCTAATTTTCTTTCAAAGTACATAATTTGGTTGACGCAAGTTTTAAGTTTTCGTCAGTATTTCTTCATTTTTATTTTAGGTTCTACATTAATGTATGTAAAATGTATCAGTGTCATATTTGTGATGAAAAATCCCTCTTTTTCGTTGATTTCTTAATCACACCATAAAAATACTAGAGGTGGGCAATAGTGACATGTGAAAGGGGCCAACATTGAAATTTTTTCAAATTGTATTTGTATGCATTGAAAGTTGACCTGGATAGACTATTAGCATGCCTTAACAATACGAGAGGGTTTTTTTGACTCAAATTTCACTCACACACACACTTTCTTCGATCATCATATCATCATGGAAACCATAAACCCTATTTTTCATATGTTCTAGTAGATATGTTAATGATTCCAAATTTCATATTTGTATTTGACTCAAGGTCCAGCTAGCTTTCAAAGTATCAAATTTTAATTTCAAGTTGGTAAACCAAATATGAAATGAATCCAAGCATCATTTGATATCAACGCAAGTGAGACGAATGTAAATAATCTTGCGACGAATTAGCTATACTATCAACAAAAAAAGTTCGTCAATAGTATAGCTAATTTGTCGCAAGAATATTGTGTCTAATTTGAATGGTGTTACATGGTTTTCAAGGAGTGTAGGGATTATATTATGGTGCAATGTAGTGTATTCTATAAGAAAAATATCTATGCCAAACCTCAAAATGGATAGTACCATATCTTGTTCATAAGACAAATGTTCTTTGTATGTTTCCTTTGTGGTGGCTCAAGCCCTTGGTACACATGATGCCTGACAATGAAATGTAAAAATTTGACTATTGAATGATATTTTTATGTCACCCATGGTTAAGGAAAGAACTTAAGGTTATTAAATCCTATTTCATTCTTCTTAGAATTGAGATTCGTTACACAGTCCTTGAAAAAATACAAAAGACTTATGTAGCGGATATTAATTTAGTCTTCGTGTGGGACATTTTATGCCATTAGTATGTTTTGTACAAAAATAATGGATCTTGGGGACTGCACCATGGTCAAGGAACGAGGAACACAAAACAAGGAACAAGGAACAAAAATTTTACGAGGACTAGACACCGGCAACAGTGACCTGTGAATGGGGCCAATGTTGAAATTTTTTCAAACAATTTTTGTATGCACTGAAATTTGACTATTCACATTCCTTAATGATATGGGAGGGATTCTGGACTCAAATTTGAATGACGCACCCACTTTCTTCCATCATCAATTCATCATGTAAACCATAAACCCTAATTTTCTTTCAAAGTACACAATTTGGTTGACGCAAGTTTTAAGTTTTCGTCAATCTTTCTTCATTTCCTTCAAGTTCTACATTAGTGTATATACAATGTATAAGTGTCATAGTTTTGATGAAAAATCCCTCTTTTTCTTTGATTTCTTAATAAACACCATAAAAATACTAGAGGCAGGCAACAATGACATGTGAATGGGGCCAACGTTGAAATTTTTTCAAACTGTATCTGTATGCATTGAAATTTGACCTGGATAGACTATTTTCATGCCTTAGCGATACATGCAAGGGTTTCTAGACTCAAACTTCACTCACGCACCCACTTTCTTCGATCATCATATCATCATGGAAACCATAAACTCTATTTTTCATATGTTCTAGTAGATATGTTAATGATTCCAAATTTCATATTTGTATTTGACTCAAGGTCCAACTAGTTTGCAAAGTATCAAATTTTAATTTCAATTTGATAAAACAAATATGAAATGAATACAAGCATCATTTGATATCATCGCAAGAGAGATGAATGTAAATAATCTTGCGACGAATTAGCTATACTATCGACGAAAAATGTTTGTCGATAGTATAACTAATTTGTCGCAAGAATATTGTGTCTAATTTGAATGGTGTTACATGGTTTGAAAGGAGTGTATGGATTATATTATGGTGCAATGTAGTGTATTCTATAAGAACAATCTCTATGCCAAACCTCAAAATGGATATTACCATATCTTGTTCATAAGACAAATATTCTTTGTATGTTTCCTTTGTGGTGGCTCAAGCCCTCGGTACACATGATGCCTGACAATGAAATGTAAAAATTTGACTATTGAGTGATAGTGTTATGTCACCCATGGTTAAGGAAATAAATTAAGGTTCTTAGGTCCTATTTGAATATTCTTATAATTGAGATTTGTTACATAATCCTTGAAAAAAGACAAAAGATGTATGTAGCGGATATTAATTTGGTCTTCGTGTGGGACATTTTATGTCATTAGTATGTTTTGTACAAAAATAATGGATCTTGGGGACTGTTCCATGGTGAAGGAACGAGGAACATAGAACAAGGAACAAGGAACAGAAATTGTACGAGGACTAGACACCGGTAACAGTGACCTGTGAATGGGGCCAACGTTGAAATTTTTTCAAACAGTTTTTGTATGCACTGAAATTTGTCATGGATAGACTATTCACATGCCTTAACGATATGAGAGGATTTTTGGACTCAAATTTGAATGCAACACCCACTTTCTTCCATCATCAATTCATCATGTAAACCATAAACCCTAATTTTCTTTCAAAGTACACAATTTGGTTGACACAAGTTTTAAGTTTTCGTCAGTCTTTCTTCATTTTTCTTTATGGTTCTACATTAATGTATATACAATGTATCCTTGTCAAAGTTGTTATGAAAAATCCATCTTTTTCATTGATTTCTTAATCAACACCATAAAAATACTAGAGGCGGGCAACAATGACATGTGAATGGAGCTAACGTTGAAAGTTTTTCAAACTGTATCTGTATGCATTGAAATTTGACCTGGATAGACTATTCGCATGCCTTAACGATAGGGAGGGTTTCTGGACTATTCCCATCAAAATTCAAAGGCATAAAGAAGGACATCATGATGTAAAGGGTTTTTGTCTTTGATGTAAAGGGTTTTTACCCAATTTTGTAGTATAAATAGATGTTGTTAAAATGTATGAGGATATCATATCATTAGCAGATAGATCCTAATGAGAGTATTCATGAGTAGATTTTGAGTTAGTTTTGGAGACAGATGATTATCCATAAAAGTCCCCTATAGTTTTTTAGCCAAAATTCTTATATTGAATCCTAAATTAACAAGATCCGTGTAGTGGCTATGTCCCTATAGCAGTGTAATAGAAAAAAATATCTAACACAATAAGAAAGTGATTAGTATATGCTAATTGCAATCGGTGGGTTTGTGATGAAAGCATCGCAATCGATGGGTTTGTGCTTGAAATTTGTAATAAAAAATATGCGTAGAAAACATTGTTCATAAACTAAATTTAATATTGTTGAAATGTCCAATATGTTTTTTTTAAGTGAGATTGTCCATGGGCAATTATAGTAATTTTTTCCATATGTATCATTTTATGACAATGTAAAATATTGCATCATTTAAACAATCTATGGTTTATGAATAGAAATCCAAAAATAGCAACATTGAATAAAGACCAAAGCTAGCATTTGTATTATCAGTATTCACCTTAAATTGTTTTTATTCAGATTTTTACATTAAGTGATAAGTTAAAAGAAGAATCCATGCGATGGGGTAGTGAAAATGATGAGTAGAATACAAGCTCAAAATAATTGCACCATGTAATATTATGAATATAATTTAATTCATCAATGAGAAAGCTTAGTTGTTCTAGTATTTTTTTTGTACATGATGCAATATGCACATTCTCTACACTGAATTACATCACCAAATTTTAGTGAATTCTTAGTTCTATAATGTGCAATATCATAAAGTGTAAGAATAATTCCTAAGTTAGAAACAACAAAATGCAATTAGTGAAATTACTTGTCCCAACACATATAATGTTTGCAAATAATAGTATAACAAACATGTTCAATAATAAAAACTAATCAAGGTTTTATCAATCTATCTAAAAGCTAGGGAAATAAAGATACCTTCACAAAATTAACTTGTAAGCTTAGGCACTTGAGTTCTACCTAAAATAATCAAATCACAATCCAGTATAGTTTTGAAACTGTTATGACCCTATGTTTCATAGGAATCATACAAATGACTAATATTTTACCTTCATAAATGTTGTGTGGTAAATCACGTGGCATCCTACCCATGATTTACAAGGAGAAGAAATATATGAGCAATCGAAGGTTTTGAGACAGTGTGATTGTGATATTGGTTTCAAATATTCAGAGTAATCATGTCAATGGATCCTTTGAGCTTATAAAATGGGAAAAGAAGAATAGATCAAAGTTCATTTCAAATGCAGAGCAGATCTTATCCGAATTCTACATTTCAAACTTGGAAGAAAACATAAATATTGTTTCGAGCCAGCACAGGGTGTTAAGAACAAATCTTGCACATTGTCTTCTCATAAACAATACAGAAAGAAACAGCATGTGAAACAGGACAATAACAAGTTACATCAGGGGAAAAAATTCACCACTTAAACACGACACAAGAATATGGAAATATAATGCCTTTGTATTCATTCATAATAGTCACTTACAGTTTTTTGAAACATTTTTACAGTGGATGGGGACATTTCCATGCCATCCTTCCCTATCAGTCTAACCCCATATTCCTTTGAAAGCATAGGCTTTATAGCCTTTACATCAAAATCTAAGATCCTATCAAAAATGATCTGAAATAATAAAAATAGTACATAATCAAAACAATTTCACAAAAGTAGGATTAGGTCCTATCTTAAGGGATCAACTCCTTATACTAATATGGTAGTCTTCATCAATATTCGGCATCTTCAACAGTCTTCTAGGTGATGACAAGGAAACTCGAGATCCCTTTCTAGCACCTAGGAAAATCTTCAACCAATAATAGGATAAATTTTGAGCCTTTTATCATTTGTATTTTCCACTAAACCCTCAAAAAGAGAATGATCTTTATCCATTTTAGAGTTATAATTCATTTGAAATCTTCCTCGAATGATGTGGCAGAAAAAATATTCGATTTGGGTAAAAAATCTAATGTTCTACTTGTGTCTTTGCTTTTGGAAACTTACGTGCCTGAAACAGAGTAAGATAAGTTGTCAAAAGTCATAGGATTCAACAGCTAACAATGTTTTTTCAAATTCGGTTAAGTTGTCGAAACGGCCAGTCTTTTAAGTCATTTCCAAAATTGTAAAAATGGAATTTCTTCAATCTGTCTACCCTTCAGGATATTCATTGAGATTCATAGCATCTTCTTCTAGAGATTCTAGATCAGGATGTGTTCCTGGCTTAGGATATTTAAGCATCAGTTTGATCCTTAAGTGTCTAACCATTTTATGCAGATTATGATTCTCCTTGAGCAATTTCTTATTCCTTTTCTGCTCCTTTACATGCATTTTAGCTAACCTTTCAAAACAATCTCTTACCTCATCTGATGTGTTTGTTATAGTCTGGTTTTGGGATTTGATAACCCTCTCAAGTAATTTCAGCTCCAATATCTCTTCTTTAAGCTTCTTAATATTTGATGATTTGTTGGCCTTGCTTGCTAATGTTGCAGGTATTTTGAGATCTGGGGCTTCGATTTCAGCTTCTTCAATGTTTCCCCTTTCCACGGTTTATGGATTTTCCACCATCTCTACAATTAAAGGTTTTGAATCAGAATCGGAATAAGGTAGGTTTATGACATTTTTTGAAGCAGTTTTTTCTGGATCTTCTGCTAGTTTCTCGAACTCTAACCTCTTCTTTTCTTTCTCTGATTTTAAGGGAGAAACCTTGGTGACATTTTCCACAGGAGATAATTCTCTTCTCTTCCTTTTGTTGGTTTTTGGGGAGCTCAATTCCTATGAGGGAGTCCCTCCTTTCTTGGGCTGGACTTCTTGTTCAAATTCTCCCCAGAACAAGAGAAAGTCCCAAGTTTTGTCCCTCCTCTTCAATTCTTCTAGAATAATCAACTTGATCGGCCCATAATGGAAAAGCCTACTATGCACATTATCAGGCTTAGCTTGAACTTGGTGTGACATCTTAGTTAAGCTCCTATGAAGGTAATCGGGTAGATTCAGAGGACACTTGCCTGTAAAATGATTCATCAATTTGAAGTGATAGAGAATGAATCTACCATACCAACCTTCACAAGTGCTGTACACTTGAATTTCCTTAAGCAAATGCTGCCATTTCTCCTCTAGGTAAGACCTGGGAACATCCTTCTGCCAAATAATGTTTTGAAATTCAGGCTTAAGGTAAGACTTGAACTCAATATCCTTAGTGACAGTTGTTTTAAACCATCTCTCACCTTGCACAGGCATTTACGTTATTGTTGCAACACTAGCCTCATCAATTTGCATTACCATTAATGGACCCAAGGTTAATTTTTCTCCATTGAAGCTCTGAGCAAAGGCTTCAGCGACACCCTGGTGATACCCCTGCAATTTCTCACAATACCTGTAGCAACCTGATTCTTTAAACATATGAAAAATCTCAGGATGAGATTCCAAATATAAGACATCATTCAGCTCCTTCCTGAGAAACTTTCCTCCACTGGCCATCTGCAACAAACGTTAATACCTACAAACAACAAAATTAGGTTGGAGTGGAAGACCAACGCTGATGTAGGGTGAAATGGAAGTAATGGAGAAAAACGTGTGAGGTAGACTAGAAATTATAATGCTCATTCAAGACAGAGAACGCCATATGGTTTCCTGGGCAAATTTGATAATGACAAATGATTTTCGACGATGGCAGAATCCTGAAAATGACAGTAAGGGTTTCGGATATGATAGCTCAGGGTTTAATGATTTCTCAAAACATCAATTAAAATCATAGCAGAACACCTCATGTCATGGAAGATGATCTTCATACATGATTTCAAAGGCATTTAGAATCATCATGGCATGTGTAGCTAAGGCGGTTTGGGGGTTTGATGGGACAGGCTAACCGTTAGAAAAATTATGCGCTTTCGGCAGCTAAGAACACTCGCGCCTGCCTTTTTAGCTGAAGAAAGTGAGAACTTTCGGCATCTTATGACACATTAAAAACCGACCCTTAGTTGTTGAAAGCTAACCTTTGACACTTTTGCATTCAAGAGCTCAAACCATCATTTTCCAACTTTGGATATACCAGGGCACCTTTTGAAATATAATATACATCACTGGACCATTACTCTGAGTTTCTTAACATGAAGACATTCAAAAAAAAAAATGATTCAGAGGAAATTTCCAAATAGGTAACTAGAGACCAGATGACTATATCATAGGAACCTAACACATATAATCTTTGTGGCATATGATCTCATAAATTGTGATTTCACCATAAAAAAAAATAAGGAAAGCTAACCTCAACCCAACCCATTTTCTCTCATTCTTAGCCAATTTCTCATTGTAGAGCACTCCATGCATCACCTCTGACCTTTTAACATGCATATTCTAGCTCACTCAATCCCAACCTATTCAGTCTGACTATAATTTGATATGTATTATGTCATGTTTCTAATTTTCTATATTGTATGTTGAATGGAGAATTTCCCTATGTTTTGTTATTTGAGTAATAATTTATTATGCACTCATGCATAGGACTTGATGGGAAAACATATTTGGGTAACAATATCTTATGTGTGCATGCATAGGACTTGATAGGAAGGTAGGAGTCTTATAAAATTCCAGCAACTATATAGTTCCTGGGTGAAAGTACGATGTGTTGGTTCATTGGTTATAATGTGGTTTTGGTCTAGAAAAAGTGAGTGATGGACTAGTGAGTGTCTTTCTATCCATTAGATCTCTAAACACCTATCATATTGGTAGAAACTCGCCCCATTGTCCATCTCAACAATAATATTTACAAGTGATTGTTATTCTATGTAGATATGTCTTTCACTTATGTCCACCAGTAGGGAAATACTCTACACATTTATCATATTTTCATCCACCATCAAGACAAGGACGCAATGGCTCCTCCTCCACCCTAGTTAATAATAGCACTTTCACAATATTTCTTGAGAATCCATCAGGCAATTTGAGTCTAACTTTCCCTCGATACCTACTAAGACTAATATAAGGGAGTGTGATCTTCATGTTACTAATTTATTTTCACAAAGGGATGATTTGGTGTGGAGGATCATCAACTCAACTCATGTGTGGTGATGATTTCTTGGATGCTTGATGAAGTTAATTTGTGTCTAGTTTGGACACTTAAAAATTACAATTGCACCTAGTCCTTACACCATACACACATGAAGTAAAAAGGCATAAAATAATTGAAAGTTCAACAAGAAAGATGGTATAAGGTTCAAGAATCATCTTAAAAACATCACATTATTGATTGTGTCATTTAGTGCCATTGAACTTTAAAACATTCGAGTGAAATTAAATCATAAATCCATTGAGAACAATTCTCTTTGAGTCAATAGTTTATCGAGTCACCGTATTGTACAAATTAAAAGATATGCTTGATTCATTAAAATGAATCATTGAATTATACAAAGGGTGGAGTTACAAACCCTTTCAAAGTTAATAAGGTGTTTTTAAATTCAAAAATCAATTGAGATCAATACCTTCTTAAAA
>JZKD02S1744516.1:53023-70236 GCA_000966675.3 Picea glauca | reverse complement strand
TGAACTTCATGCTTAACCTAGCTTATTGAAAAATCAACAATACACAGACTGCCATGGGGGTATAGTCTAGTTTGTAATGCACTTGTGTAGATCCCTCAACAAGCGGGACATCTATAAATGTGAACTTATGCTTTTGCAAGTCTTGTGCTTTTAAGAGATAACGCTTCATTGTTTCTCAAGACCTCTTGGGCGAGCATATGGAAGGTTTTATGAATGGCTTTTATCTTTTGCCAGATACTTTCCCCTCTAGGCCTTTAGCCCCTTATTCCCATGAAATGAAGTACAATCCCTTCTTGGGTTTGTACACCCGAAGATCCCAAAAGATAAGGAGACGGAAGGAAAGAAGTATGGAAGGTGATAAGTATGGTCGGAAATGGACAATGACTCTTCAAGGAACCCCCCAGTAGCACCCTATTCCCAAGGGTGACCAACTTACTAGGACAAAATGACACCCACCAGGGTTAAATAAGACAAAGAGTATAAATTCCAAGCAAACGTTCTGTAATCAAGAAAGATCCTTTGCAACATGTTCAAATGTTTCAAATATTAGAGTGACACTTACCATGATACCCGGACTCATTACCACATGGAGCAAGACCCATTTCCCTCTGGGACCAGGTCAGTGTGGTGGATGTTGTTGTTGTTGGTGATGTGTAGAATGCATCAATGAAAAAGAAGGGCCCTCCGGGGCTATGCTCTGTCCATCCGGCTCTCGGCACTCCATGTCTGCAACTTGTGGGCCTCGAGACAAAATCCCCTTAGTTACCCCTAGGTTGGGGGTGACAGTGACAAGTTGTAAGTGGGTCATCAAACAAACAAAAAGAAATCAATGAGAAGCTAATCAAAATACAAATAAAGGGAGAGCAGGATAAGCGAGGCAAGGTTGCAAATATCATTATCAAAGGACTGAGGGACATTGGTGAAAATGAGAGGACAGACATTCTAGCAAGGGACTTCCTTAAAGATAAGTTGAAGTGGACAGTGTGTATTCACCGGGGAAGCAGGATTGGACAGAATATAGAGGGACGAAGAGATAGACATGTAAGAGTTATCTTAAGAAATATAGAGGATAAGATTATGATCCTTAGAAATAGAGGATTGCTTAGAGGCACACGCATCTACCTATATGAGGACTTGACTTTTGCTCAACAAGAACAACAAAGAAAGGAGTAAGGGCTGTTATTCTCTCGGTCCCTTAGGCTGTTCAGCCTCGTGGACGTCATTAAAATCAATCAATCAATTAATCACATTATCTATGATTTTTAAAAAAATCAAAAAGATTTGTAATAATAAATTCCATTGTAACAGTAAAGAGCATTATGCTAACTAATTCTTACCAGCTGCAACACCACAGCCGAGAACGCTAATTTTTCCCAAGGGAACATTTGGGCTCAATTTAATAGCACACCCGGAGTGCAAAACAGTGTATTCGCTGAAGCTTGAAACTGCACAAAAGTGATAAATAGGCTTCCCATTTATGGAAAAACGGGTCTTCTGATCACTTTGCATAAGACCTTTTCTTTCCATTCTTAATGTTTCACACATATTGCTTTTATCAGATTTACAGTGTCTACATTTCTTGCATTCTCCTGTGAAAACAGTAAGGATATGATCACCCTCATGGAGGTCAGTTACACCTTCTCCAACACTCTCAATGATCCTGCAATAACATGAAATATAAAGCACATAAAATTAAGAAGGTGAAATATTTGAAAAAAGTGGAAATCATGAAGGAAATGAAAAGAAGAGGGCAGGATTAGATATGCAGACCCTGTTGCTTCATGGCCAAAAATGCGGGGAAAGATAGGAATGTGGCCCTGAACATTAAATGAAAACAATTAGTTTCTAAAAGCAAACACTGATATTGCCCAAAATATAATCAAAAGAAGGCTCTGCACACATGATTACACAAAGAATACAGGTTATCTATGTTGCTTGAACTAAAATGATAAGTGAATAAAATCTGCAAAATATATAACTCTATCAAATCTTATGTTCGCTTTCTATCTCTTTTCCATCCATCAAAGAAAAGTAATACTATATATCCATCGCTGAGCACAAAACACTTTAATATTAAGGTTGCATATGCTCTAAAACGAGCATGCAAAGAATCAAAAGATGTTTTTTTCGGTCTTACACAATGCAGAGATCTCCAATATTCTTGTTGCTTTACAATACAACTGCAAATGAAATAAACCTCATTGGAAAAACCTCTCTTTTGAAGCAAACATTTGGTAGACACTTTGCTATATTAAAACTGCCATCCTTGTTTTATACAAATGACAAGTGACCCAAGGATATCCATCAAGCTTCTACTATTAGAGTCAAATTTGAAGCTGCAATTAGTATTCTTGTTCTGACTCTGATATCTGGCATGAAAAGATCTAGGAAATATTATTTTCCTCGGCAGCTTCTGAACCTTAATTATGTTGAAATGGATTGTTCTTTATTGTACTTAAAGCCTGATCTGAAACTCTTTGGAATTCATTTTGTTGCATCGTTCTCCACAGATACATTGCAAATACAATATTGAGACGGAGCATTTTATGCATATCAAACATCATTGAAGGGGTTGCATTTGTAGCAATATTTCAAGAAGGATATTTCAGAACAAAATTGAGATGTCTAAGAATGATATTGCTGAGATGAATGAAGTTATTGGTATTGAGGACATTCAGAGGTCCCTACAAAAAATGTGAATGAGTAAAGGTGGGAGTTTTCTGAACCTAATTTTTAAACCCAGCCACCTCAAGAATCTAATAATCTTCAAGTTTCATAAGATAAGACAAATGACATTGACATAGTTGGGCTTTCTTAAGAAGAGATGCAATGAGGTTTTAATCAGACAATCTGACCCATTAGACATCCAAAAAACAACTATTAATAGGAAGAGTGGGCCTGCTGGGTTAGTCCAAACAAATGCACCAACTGAAGGTGTAACAGACAAAATGATGAGCAATATTTCTCAGAGATTCACGCAAATACACATGACGATTGCTACTTCTTCTTGGCCAACCTTGGAAGCAATTACACCCAAGCTGTTGGAATTCCTGTTATCACAAGATATAGCGCCTTTGTGCAAAGCCTTTCACAAGGGCTAAGACAAGTGTAACATGGAAGTGTTACCACTATCACCTTAGCAATCACTTCCCTCATTTTAGTGAAGGATGAAATCCAACACAAGGGAGGCTTCCCTAGTAACCTTAAGGAATCCTATAGCAGGATGGGATTAAGTCTACAGCCTCCTATATTACTTAGTCAAACACACCACCACTAGGTCAAGGTTTTCAAGGCAAGTATAAGGTGGTTCAATCAAGCAATTTTCAGATTTGTGTGTGTAAAAAATTCAAGACAATTTATGATATCTAACAAGTCAAAATAGGTCAAGAAGGTACCCCAAACACTACAAACAAGAAAAAGAAAATCATGGCTGTTGCAAAACTTGTATGAAGGATGACGATCTTCAGCAATATATCAAGTTAAAACAGCAGCAAGAAATCAGCCCTTTAAACAAGTAAGCATGCAATAAAACTGGGGCTGAAAATAAAAGTTAAACTATGGTTTATTGAACAGTTATTTTCTGAAATGATAAGAGCACATAACAGCCCTAACTATGCAAGACGTCAAGCCCTAGAGGGCTGAAAATTAAATCAGCAATGCAATAAATGAGAACAAGATATATCTTTAAGGGAGAAATGCCAATAAAACCCTAGATGTCTAGTCTAATTATGGCTGAAAATTGAAGAATAATTGCTACAAACCCTAATCTAACCCTAGAACAATAAAAGAAAAGGTAGATTTAGATTTAAGGAATTAAAGGGAGTTAAGTCTAGTGTTGTTTATTCTTTTTGTGCTTATGAAGACAAACTATGAACTTTCTTGAAGACAAAGGTGAAACATGGACTTTGGATAAAACCCTAAGTTAGTCCACTACAAACCTTAGAAGGTTATCCTATAGAAAGACAACTAGGATAGTCCACTACAAACCCTAGAAAATCGTTCTATGTTCTTTAACAAGCTTTAAAGACAATATCAAGGGAAAGTTCTCCACTAGAAACCTTCCTAGGGTTTGCAAGATAGGATCTATTCAAGAAAAAGATAAAGGGAAAAATGCACTATCACCACTCCAATAAGCACATTCACACTTCATACATTCGTAAATAAATCCACAAAGACTTAGAAATAACACTTACTAGGTAAATCAATGTTCATCCATGAAAACCATAACCATGAATCATCCATCAAACTTGAGAAAGCATCCATACATCATCTCTCCAAGAAGGCGCATAACTTATAAGTCATTCATCCATAGAAAAAGAGAAAAGATAGAAGTAGATAAGTAGCTGTAATCCTCCACAAGTAGCAATGATGTACAAATGAGGGAGCACTTCCTCTATTTATATGAGGAAACCAAGCAGTTCACCCTCAATGAGCTAATATCCACTAAAATCCCCTAAAACATAACAAATCCATGATAAAAGGCAGATAGGTCTAAGGTCAGCCCTCAAAAACGCCTCTAAGACAAAGATACAATGCTAAAACATGAAAATATCCTCCATAAATGCCACACGTGTCAATGTAGAGGGCTCATGAAGGGTGACGTCATCTCCAAATGGGGTGTACATTGTAAATACTCCAAAAGTCATGTCTCTCCCCAAAAGGTGCAATGTATCATCAAAAGTCATGCCTCCTCGTCAAGAAGGTGCCAACTCACCATAAAATGTGCTAGGTCGGCTCAATCAAGTGTCACATCATCATCAAGTACAACATCCCATCACAAGTGCAATGCCCTAGCTCAAAATCATGATGTCATCAACGGAAAGGACTCCATGACCTCTCCAAAGGGGTGTACTATAATCATCAAGTGCCATGTCATCAAGCCAAGCCTCAGCATCCTCAAGGGGGTGCAACATCATCAAAGGGCTCCATTCTATATCCAAGTGACACATCAAGCTAATAGGTGTAACATCCTAGCTCCAAAGTGCAACATCCATGGTACAAGGTGTGATGGAGGGTGTCAAGAGGTATGCCAAGTCATCATATGGTCCAACACTCATCAACAAGGCTCCAACGTCCTCCAAATGGTGTATAACGTCCTCCATAAAGTGTGGGAGAAGCATCATCAACGTCCTCCAAAGGACCATGTCTAAGTGTGCATCATCATCAAACATGGGCTCAAAGAATCAAGTGAGAGTCGAGACCAACCATCATGGACACAAGAGTCATCATACCATAAAAAGTGAGTCAAATTTTAATGTAAAAGCCATGTAAGTAGTTCACATTAGGTATCTTCTTCAAACTTCACACTAGCGTATGACTTTAAGCAATTTGCCAAGTTTAGATATGGGAGGACCATCATAGAACCCTATTAGGTGTGTTAGTACCCAAGTAGAGGAGTATTTCCCAAGAAGCCCATCAAGGTGTAAGTTTGAGTATTGATAGCCACGTAGAAGATGATGACAATTTGAATGAAGGGGATAGCAGTGACATCCCTAATCGTGGAGGAGAAGTTTTTGTTGTCCCGTTGGAAGATGACAAGGGCATTGTTGGAGAGGATATCATAGGTTTGCGACAAGAAAAGCCATCAACTGTTAGTTCAGTATTCTTGTCGTAAACAAGGCAGTTTCTGAGCAACAAGAGCAGTGTAATGTTCCCCAACCAAATCTGATATAAAAATCAGTTCTAACTGGTTGAGAACTTTCGTCAAACACTTAAAGTGTTCGCTCAAAGTCCTTGGAAAATCAACTCTCTTGCTGTCCCAACTGTCAAGGTGGATTACTTATGTGTTTAGAGGGTCAATGGGATGAGTTCCAACCTCCTTAGAACCCCCGAAGTGTCTGTTGTTATGATTATTTGCTTGCTGTTATGTATATGACAGTTTTTCTCATTGAGGCATTATGTCAAACAGTTTGCATAACATAGTTGTAGCTTGCATTTCCATCCATGTTTTTGAGTTTAACTTGTATAAAACAACATGAATTCAAGTGGAACATAGACTAAAATAATCATAAGAGTAAATGACAAGTAATACACAGCAAAAGCACAAATACCTCCACACAATCCTTGCTTGTTTATTTACTATAAATGGCTGCCCAATGATAGTAATTTCCAGATCTGATATAAGTAATATAACGGCCACTTTATTGGCCTATAATGGCTCTAAAAGGAAAGGAAATAGTGTCAATGATCCTCCTTTTCGATCCCCTAATGATGGCTGCCCAAAAGAGATATTATACCATGCAAAATCCACAATTCCCATACCATGAAATGTGCCCTCCTTGTTGCTTACGCCCTGCTGAAATATGCACAATAAATATGATGTAAAAGCTTCATGAAATGGCTGCAATCTCGTAGATCTGATGATGGCTAACTTATATGAGAAGTGCCCCTGGCTGTAGATGTCAAATCTGACCACAAATCACTGGATCTCAAACCCCCAATGCGCCCTCCTTTAGTAAATTCGCCCCAGCTCTGAGAATAAATAATATGATTGCTAGAAACCCCCAAGGGTGCCAAGAAAAGTCTCTACTAGTGAACCAAACACAAACCAACTCAGATCTCTTCAAGATCTCACTCCCAGAAGCCAAATCGAACTCCTTCCTATTTGACAATGTGCCCTCTCTCCAGAATCCTCCAACAGTTGCGCCCTCCTTTACCAACAATGCAAGAAATGGATCTGAAACTGAAATAGAATGGTGGGGATGGAATCTTTCACCACCTTGGCCAAGCTTGGATTAGGAAAAGGAGAATCTTTCACTCCCTTGTTGATCTCTAGGGTTTATTTAGTCAAAACCCTCAAGTATCTTGAGACTTGAGCTATCTAGCCATGAGGCCAAACATCAAAAATCAATCAACATAATGAGAGAATATGAGCCCCTATCTCTCTTTTATACCCCTTTTCACCTTTTCCCTTCAAGTGACTTTTAATTCATCTTTAATATTTTCTCATAAAATCACTTTATTAATTTAATGTACCTTTTTACTCCAAAAAGTGATTACTTCGCCCCTATGACTTCTCTGGCCACTGAAAGTCACTTTTCTTCATCCTATCCTGTAGATATTTTCATCCTAGTTCCAACGAGTTATTAAACTAAGGTGTTTCTCCAAGAAACAAGCCCCAAATAGCACCATCAGTGTAATTAATTAAAATATGCCCAATAATAACCCCGTTTTACGGAAATCATCGGAATGCAACGAAACCAAGGACAAGTTGTGCGGAATGGATCTTGATGATGAAATATGATGAATAATGTAAGTTGGGCCCCACAAAACTCCTCAAAACCGCCTGAGCTCACTATCACCCCCAATTGGCTATTCTAGCAGGCATCCCAAACTGTAACATAAGGGAATCCAAAAATGGGGACATTACAGTCCTCCCTGCCCGAATATTGCTTGTCCTCAAGCAATAGCTTAATCAAACTGTGTATGATCCTAGGGTCCCATATCCACCTGGGAGACATGAAGTACTCTCCCCTCAAAGCATGGTCCCTCAAAGTGCTCGCCATGCATGCCCCCATAACGCTCCTGATGAGTAGAACGATCATGTGCAACAGATCCTCGGTCAACTCCTCAGGCAACCACTCTACTCTGATCTCAACTCCATCAACCACTGGCCTACCCAATCACTCTAATCCTTGGATCACAAATCAAGATGTGAACTGCAGTGCCCTCTAAAGTATAGTCCTATAAGACATCAACACAAAGAGTCTCCTAAAGACCCCCAACCAATGGAGCAAGTAAACACAGTATCCATCCCTCAAGGAATCTCTCACCTAAACCAGTCTCCAAATTACCACCTCCGGTAGTATCCAGATCCCCTGCTAACCAAGAATATGATCTACCCATGTACTCGATCCTCAACCAAGGAGACCCAACCTGCCACATAGCGTCCTCACCTCCATCTTCTCTCAAATTTCCCCAACAATGAAAGAAATCAATCATGAGAATCCCTGAAACTCCCATGTGCTCTAGAAGTGCACCAAACCATGCATCAAATGACTTTGATTATGCCATACCACATATCTCGGTGCCTGTTGAACTGTAAAACTCCGGTCGAAGTGTACGGATAGCTATGTTTTCCTGTCCATGATCACTAAACTTAGCCTCCCTGTCAACCCACACTGCTGCCTGCGATGTCCCACACTCCGCAATATCCCTATGATGTCAACCCTACTATACAGCTCTAGTATACTAGGGTCGAGAGATGCTAGCATACTCTCCCAACTCTGCCTCGAAACGAGGGTGGCTAAGGAATCATGCACTGAAACAAGGGTGGCTAAGGAATCATGCCATGACTCGTGATGCTAACATACCAAGCATGCTCCCATATGCCTCATGATATCTTCCTCTAGATCCTCCCAGGAGAATCTCTCTTTGATCTGTTGATGGGTCCTAAAATGTCCAAGCTGTCCGACCATAGGTACATCATGTATGGTCCTCGAGATCTCTATCGCTGTCTGTTGCAACCATACATCCTGCCAACTGACCTCATAGTCCTCATCAGAAGCATCCGTCCTACTATGCTCCCTGTCCTCATCTCGATGAGACTCTTAACCTATATCAACCTCTGAAATATCCTCTGTCCCACGGCTGAGAATACTCTCCATCACACCCAAGGCCTCATCTGACTGTCTCAGGTGAACCTCCCCTATCCTACTGCATGTAATGAAGTATCCCCTGTCAAGAGGTCTCTGCCTAATAACTCTACATGTCCCATGCAATTGCCTATCTTCCCCTATGCTGATGTATACAATGAAAGTATCGGGGAATGCTAACAAAAATACCTACAACTGCACATAGCACTGGGAAGTGTCATATGCGTTGGTCAATTCCAAGGATTTGACCAAAAACCCATCCACCAGCATCCATGGTGAATAGTCGCCTAGACTCCACACTAATCTCATGCCATCGTGTACAACGATAGGCGACTCCACACACTGATGGTCAATCACACTCCCTCTATCATCACTCATATGACTATTGCTACTGAGAATGTGATCTCCAAGGTCCATGTATTGTTGTAAAGGAAAGGACCACTCTCCACGGAAATCTCCATGCTCCACCAAGTATGTCTCCTCCCTGCACTCCAATGCATCCCCCTGGATCCCACTGTACACCTCTGCATGCCCCTGTGGACTACCGCTCATAACTGTATGCCCCTGTATACCCATGCAAGCTCATGTATCCTCCTGCATCATCATGTATCCTGGGTGTACTACTGGGTCAAACTCTACATGGATGTCCTCATAACTGCCCCTGGCTCTGGAATCCCCGTGTGTATGTGTTTTCCCAACTGTCTTAGAGCTCCACATGAATGGTGGTCCCTGTGACACATGAACATCCTCAAGCGTCTCTGGGCCACATCTCTCCATAATCATCAGTGATCCTGGGTACCCCTCACACTCCTCCATCAACTGGCACTCCTCTATCAAACTACCAACATCCTTTAGTGATGTAGCTGAAGTATATATCTGACTCTCTCCTAAGATAGATGTAGTTGATCTCTAACTAGCCTCCTCAAGGAGCTCCTCCAATCTAGACTCTGATTCTTGAAGGGTTGATTGTGTGCCTTTCAAGAATCCCTGTGTGCTTACCAACTCATGAGTGAGTCGGTCCACCTCAGTCTCCTTCTCCTTCAACGCCTCATGATACATCTCGCCAACCTCCAGAAGATAATCTATTTCCATAAGTAGTTGTTGGTAGTCGGTCCTCATCACACTCACTCTCTCCCTGAGTGTCTAAAAGTCCTCAATGGAAAACTCTCCATCCGAACTATCCTGTGCCATCATGGCCCTCCAACAATACTCTGCCACCAAAACGTGTGTATCATCAATGTGTCTAATGGCTGCCACGATCATGTCCTCTCTAACCCTCAACGGTCCTACCAAATGTTGTGACTCCTGAACACTGCCCCACTGAAGTGCTACCTCATGACTCCCGCTGCTAATGTCAACAGTGGAATCCTCATCAACACACTCCTCAAGAGCTAAGGCACCACACTACCCATTGTCCACTATGCTACTAAATGCCCTTGTAGGCCACGGGGCATCCTCATGTACTGTTGTCTCGCCCTGAACTGCCTTGTATCCTGTATGTACAGTGGTACCCTCCTGTGCACCTCTACTAATATCATCTACACCCGGATCCCATATGGATGTGTCCATACATGTGATATGGCCATCCCGACAAACAAGGAATCCATCTCCGTCACTGTAGGTCAGTCCCGGAAGTAAGTATCCCATCGACATGTCGATCTCCACAACTTGATCTATTAATGGACTCCCCAAAAGAGGTGACTCACTCTCCCCATACTGGAAGGTATGTATATAGTCATCTGTCTCCAAGTCATGCCTCTCCTCCTGGCCCTGCAAATCCAAATGTCCCTTGTGTTCAATCACTACACAAGGCTCCTCTACTACATCCGGAATGTCACTGATATCCTCACGTATCATGGCTAGCATAGGTGACTAAGAAGGTGAGGAATGTGTCATGCTCAACTCCATAGGAGGCTCATCATCCCCCATGCATGACTTCCTAGAAGTCATGTCAACACCCAAAGGTAGGTCACCCAACATATGAATCTCATCCTGCTTAGGTGATAACACATCTAAGCCCTGGTCATCACTCTATCCATCAAATGCGTGGGTGTCACTGGCCTCATGGGACTGCTCTAATGAAGCATCTAAGGCCGCCTCCTTATGCACATACTCATACACAACCAAATGGTCAAACTGAGGTACTGTCCTCTCCATATCAAGCTCCTTAACATGTCCCACATGTGTGCTAACGTCAAAAGATAGCTCTACTGATGGTGCGTCCCCTGCTGCAAATCTGTCATCCTCATCATCATCACTATCATAGTGCACCTCAACGTAATACACTTTCCCTTTGCCCCTACATCTGTGATCTGGCTCCCAAGGCTCCTTGCAACTATAGCAAAGTTCTTTGCTCTTCAGTGTCTTCTCTAGTTGACCTTTGTGAATGGGCTCCTCATAATTTCATGTTTCCCCATGAGGTCCACTGGCTCCCTGATTCCCTCCATAACATGATGGCTCTCTTGCCAAGGCAGGAAGGAAAGTAGGTAGCAGTCTTCCATTTATAATTCTAGCCATTGAAGTAACCCTTTCAACCCTGATGTATGTACCTGGAAAATCCCCCTTCCCAGCTGAAATCTACCTATTCTATGGAGTCATTTGGTTGCTTATCGTGTCATGTTCCTCTTGAGTTCCCACAACTGGCGAGAAGCATGCTCTGATACCACTGCAATGTTCCCCAACCAAATCTGATATAAAAATCAGATCTAAATGGTTGAGAACTTTCATCAAACACTTAAAGTGTTTGCTCAAAGTCCTTGGGCAAATCAACTCTCTTGCTATCCCAACTGTCAAGGTGGATTACTGATGTCTTTAGAGGGTCAATGGGATGAGTTCCAACCTCCTTAGAACCCCCGAAGTGTCTATTGTTATGATTATTTGTTTGTTGTTATGTATATGACAGTTTTTCTCATTGAGGCATTATGTGAAACAATTTGCATAACACGGTTGTAGCTTGCATTTCCATCCATGTTTTTGAGTTTAACTTGTATAAAACAACATGAATTCAAGTGGAACATAGACTAGAATAAACATAAGAGTAAATGACAAGTAATACACAGCAAAAGCACAAATACCTCCACACAATCCTTGCTTGTTTATTTATTATAAATGGCTATCCAATGATAGTAATTTCCAGATCTGATATAAGTAATATAACAGCCACTTTATTGGCCTATAATGGCTCCAAAAGACAAGGAAATAGTGTCAATGATCCTCCTTTTTGATCCCCTAATGATGTCTGCCCAAAAGAGATGTTATATTATGCAAAATCCACAATTCCCATACCAAGAAATGTGCCCTCCTTGTTGCTTACGCCTTGTTGAAATATGCACGATAAATCTGATGTAAAATCTTCATGAAATGGCTGCAATCTTGTAGATCTGATGATGGCTAACTTATATGAGAAGTTCCCCTGGCTGTAGATGTCAAATATGACCACGAATCATTGGATCTCAAACCCCCAGTGCGCCCTCCTTCAGTAAATTCCCGTGTTGTCTCCGCCCAAGGAAAAGGAGTACTACTGGGGGGCCCTTAGGACCTATCCCTCTACCTGGGTCTTTTATTTCCTATCTAGGTTGGCACACCTAATAGGGTTGGATGAAGGCCCTCCCATATTTAAACTTGCCAGCGCACATGAGGTATTGCGTTGGTGTGATGCTTGAAGGGGATAGTAAGGTGAATAGTTTACGTGGCTTATATCTTAAGTGACAGCTTACTTTGCATGATTTAAGGACTAATATTTCTTATGAAGATTGGTTTACCTTGTCTTATACTCTGCATTGTTTTGGATGGCCTTGAAAGGGTTTTTGGAGGGATGTCCTAGGTTTTCACCCAAGACGTTGTGCCTTTATTGCAGGACTTTGGCACGTGTGATGCAAAGCAATGACTCATCATCTTCCGACATGAGCTCTCACATCCTTGGAACCTTGGATGATGGACAGATGGGCTTGGTTTGAGCAGACTTGGCAATGATGGCACACAGATGGGCCGAAAGCCCACAGGCTGGGCAGAGTACCCCAGGGCCTAATGTTCACTTGATCAGGGACATTGCAGTAGCAAACAACCATACACCATGCAGAGACAAGATGCAGCTCACTCCAGCCTGGACGCAGTTCCCTAAACCCTTGACATCACCCTCCATTTGATCATGATGTCATCTTCTAGGGTTTGATGGCATTAGGATTTGGACACTTGGAGTACCAGTGATGATTTGGCATGACCATAGTGAGGAGACACATCATTGCCATTTATTCCACCTTGGGATGGCTCCCACATGACCTTTGAAGGCCTTCTCCTAGCCTAGGAAGACTTGACGTCACCACACGTGTGGCCCTTATGATGTATTTTTGCCTTTTAGCATTTTGTAAAGGTTAAATGAGGGGTCAACCCCACTTCAAATTAAATTTATGTTATGTTATGTGGAAAAAACGCTAGGCCTAGCGTTATATATAAAGGCTAGCGTTCATTTTCATTTGGATCATCACAATTCCTCACACTTTGTGGGGTAACACTTCTAAATTTTCGCTATTTCAGCCTTTCTTGGTCTTTTCTCTTATGCACTATGCTTGAAGGAGGGTATTTTGTGGATGGTTTACTCATTTGGATGGATAATTTCTGAAATTAGGGTTTCATGCTCTTGATTCTCGAATGAAGTAAGTAATTTTCTGCAATTCTATTGTCTCATCTTGATGTTAATGGTTAAATTGCTATCTTGTTGCAAACATTCTTGTTTTATTGAAACCCTAAGAGGAAGACATAAGTGCTTCTCTTTCTCACAAAGTGTTATTTGTCCAAGTTTGCGAAGCATCCTTGCTAGGGTTAAAAGCCTAAGGCACAAAAGTGCGTGCGCTTTACGAATTTAAGTTTTAACCCTAGACATTTGATCCTTGACCTAAGTGAAACTACAAGAAGGGAAAAATGGCACATAGGGCCCAAACATGCTTGCACCCTAGGTACCTTCTTCCTCAAAGTCTAAAGCCTAAGAGGCCCAAACATGCTTGCACCTTAGGGTTTAGACTCTACCTTTTTTGTTTCACCTAGACCAATCTTCAAGTTTAATGCATTTGAGACTCCATAGGCCCTAAAAGGACAACGACACTGATCTAGGAGTGTTATTGTGGCTATCGTAGTTGTTAAAATCACTCTTCTCAATCTCTTAAACATCCTACTAACTTTACTAACCCTAACTTTAGCAAACTTTGATATTTCTTGCTGCTGTTATAAAAGTTTGCTACAGCCACTAAAAAATACATTAGATTGCTGCATACACCTATCTAAAAGTGGCTTAACTTGTTCAGAAACTACCTCTAGTAATTGGATAATAATCCATTGGTTTAATGCTTACCTTTCGTGATCAATTGTTATGTTTTTGAGGATTATTTCTTGCTGCTGTTGCAAATTTTTTATTGCTGTCATATAATTGTTCACTGCTGTAATTTGCAACAGCCATAGCAATTTTACTTGTCTAGTGTCTAAAGAGGTCATTATTGCATGCTTTAGCTTGGTAATTGTCAACATATACTACAAATTGTTTATTGTTCCGGATAGGTACAACAATTACCTTGCAACTTCTCTTTTCCTCCCTAGAACTAGACCTAACTAATATGTGATCAAGATAGGGGGCGGTAGGCTTGGCCATTTCTTGCTATTCAACCCCTTGAGGTCACCAGGTAAGCCTCCCTTGTGGTGGACCTATTCCATCACTAAAACAAGGGAAGATTCTACTTAGGTGACAATGGTAGTTTCTTTTATAGTTACACAAGA
This sequence comes from Picea glauca, assembly GCA_000966675.3. NCBI lineage: Eukaryota > Viridiplantae > Streptophyta > Pinopsida > Pinales > Pinaceae > Picea > Picea glauca. The sequence continues at coordinate 55,879 of JZKD02S1744516.1, read as the reverse complement.
TTTGGGGAATCGAGATCTTATGGAGGGATTTGCACAAGTACAAATCCTGTGATAACACGCTACAACAATGAGAGAGACATCCTCTGCCATTGATGTCACTATTGCTATCATGGTGCACTTCTAAAAACAATATCTCAGATTTTCAACGTATATATTTGTTGGCATGAACAATCAGATGGTGAAATTTACCAACATTTTACTATGGATCATGGTTCTCCAAGTGGACGGGATGATGGCTACCTATATTCAGCCTATGCAGATGTAAGAATGAACAGTAATGATGTTGTTGGTATGATCTTTTGGCACTGTTTATGAGTTGCAGGAACATATGCAAATTCCATCCAATCATGGAGGATGGACAATCTATGAGCACATACACTGTGATGGAACTGCAACCCTAAGGAAGGATTAAGATTGTTTATCCCCTTCCCTTACTTCATTCATCTTGAACTTTGTTGAAGCATCTAAGACCTAGCCTAGGGATTAAGATTGTTTATCCCCCTAGACCTTGTCTTGGCTAGTTTCTAGTCCTAGGGATTTAGATCGGTTATCCCCCTGAGGCTTGACCTAGTTTTCCTTTTGATCCTGTGCTAGAAATCAAGGAAAACATAGGACGACATTAGGGATTGTGAGGGTACATCCCCCTAACTCATTTTCCTATAGGATCATACCTAGCGGTTGTGAGGGTACATCCCCATAGGGTCAATCCTAGAGTTTTCTTTGTTATGTCCTCCATTGAAACTGACATTGCATTGACTCTATTGCCCAATGAAAAGACACTAATCTCCAATCCTCTGATCATTTTCATACTCTAAAGCTACCCAAAACCATTTTTCCTAGACTTCACTCTCCACGTCGTCTTGAGCTTCCTTGCCCTAAGTTCTAGCAATCTTAATCCAAGGAAACCCCCTTGAGTTGGAGGAGAGTTGGCCTGAAGTGAAAGAGGGTTGGTGAGGTGATAGTGGCCTTCCCTCTCAGTTACGCAGGATTGCACTTGAGTTTTCGAACCTTAGCTCAATAAGTGCAAGTTCGTATGATAATAATGACCACTCCAAACATATTAATAGCTAGTATCATTTTCTGAGATGTTATCCCCATTTTGTGGGATAACAAAGGAGATTGTGTCTCGTGGCCCTCAGGTTGCAGATATGGAGGGTCGAGAGACTACATGACCGACAATGTCCACTTGCACATATGGAAGCCGACTCTATCACCACATTCTAATCCATTGTCAGTGCATCCACCACACCAGTTAGCTTCTGGAAGGCAGATAGGTTTTGCTCCATATGTTACAAGTCAAGTATTGTGGCAGGTAATCACCCTAATATTTAAGGCATTTAAACATGTTGTATTTGAGCTACTTTTGATTATAGAATGTTTGCTTGGACATTATGCCTTTGACCTTGTTTCACCTTGGTGAGTGTCATAGATTTCCTAGAAAGTGGCCAACCTTTGGGGAAGGTTTGTGACTAGGGGTCCCTTAAGGGGTTATCATACCATTCCCGACCATACTTACCACTTTCCGCTCATTACACTCCCATCATATTGTCCTCTTCTAGGCCCTTTCACTTTAGTGACCCAAGAAGGGCATGTACCTCATTTCATGGGAAGAACGGGCTAAAGGCCTAGAGGGATTGTTGTTGGCTAAAAAGATAAAAGCCTAGATATAAACCTTCCAAATGCTTCGCCCAGGGATCTCCTGAGAAAGCAATGAAATGCTTCTCTATAAGAAAAGGGGGACCTACAAAAATAAATGATAATGAATGCTTAAGGGGTTAGTTGGAGGATGGAAGGTCTCATCACGAGCCGGCCTATCATGATCATGGGTATTTAGCGGTATGACATTATCATCATTTGGTCACCAAGCCAAGGTAGTGGCTCTCAATTACACCACTGAGAGAAAGGGGGTCTCATCACGAGCCAGCCTTTTCATTTCCGCGAGGTATTTGTGAGTGGCACTGTCATTATCTGGACACCACACCAAGACAGTGACCTTCAACTCGTTCCTTAAAACATGAAAGAAACAAAGAATGGCAAGAATATGGGCTTGGAAAAAGTGCATCGCAAACGAAGGTGCCACACACCCTCTACAAAGCCACCCATGAATGAGATAATACGAGCCCTTGTACGTCATGAAACTTATCGACCTATGAAGTCTAAACCCCTTCCACCTCATCACCCATAAATAACCTTGAAAGGCCATCCTTGGGAGCATCCCCTACTTGAGGGATTTGGTCTACCCAATAGGACTCTTATGACACCCCTCCCATACTTAAACTTGGTCAATTGTATAGGGTTTTCAGCATTTTTTTAATTTGATGAGGTAGTTTTGATGCACATGTTTAGGTGCCTTGCTTATTAGACATGGTTTATACTTGTCATGATATCTTTGACTTGAGATCTTTGGAGGGCATACCCTTTTGTTTTGCAGGACCTTGCTTGGTGGCCAATTTTGGGAGAACAAGCCTAGATTGGGCTTCCATGGGGCAAGAAGCCCACCAGATGGATTCATAGGGCCCGCATTTTGAATGATAGAGACGTGCCTTTGGAGGCCTAGAAGACATCATGATGGACCTAACCTAGCCCCTACCACCCAAACGACTTGCCTAGGAGAGGAAAAACATCACCTCCTTGAGGGTTGACGTCATGAGGGGGCTAGGATTTGGTGGTGATGGAAGTACACATTGACACTTGGCAGATTTTCACCGGATGAGGCATGGAGAAGGCTTAGCATGTAATGAGGAGGCTCAAAGAGCCCCAACGACTTCCATCTTTCCTCCAACAATTTGCTCAAGTGCCAAAACGTCCCCTAAAGGGGTGACGTCATCTTGTTTTAGGGTTTCTTTTGTGTTAAAG
>JZKD02S1744505.1:94932-114811 GCA_000966675.3 Picea glauca | reverse complement strand
TTATTATGTTTTGTTGAGTAGTTTTGTTGTTATTTGAATATGTAAGGTAGTACACTTGCTAGCCCTTTAAAGGTTAGAATAGGAAGGTTCATAAAATAGAATTTTTAGATGATGGAGTATATTGTGTTTAGCAACATCAAAAAATTTGTATTGCAATCATGTCTAATTCAACTACAACTTTTTATAATATAAATATATTCGTTATTATGAGAAAAAAAACTTGATCCTAATTATGTTAAGGATGAAATGAAATTAATAAAGAAAAGAAACAAAAATATAGAATGAAAAACATTTTATATTAATAAAATAATGTTGATACAATTCATGCAAGCATAACGTCTTCAATGAAGGTAGTTAATCTTATAAGAGGTGTGTTACTACACTTATTCACAAAAGGTCCATAACAAGAAATTGAACCTACATTTTTTAATGATGAAATTTTTTTGCATCATATTACTAGTCCTGTATCAAAGACATTAAATTATCCTAAAGGATAGATCATGTTAAGAGTCAAGAAACTTAAGATGTAAAACCCTTAACCATAATATGAAGTGCACATTGAGATGGACAAAATTGAGTTATTTGAGAAAAGTGGAGCCTTGTCAAGACCATAAGTTTTTGTTCGTTTCTTCATTTCAAGTCTTCTTTAGATCATTGGAAAGAGGATTTGTACATTGGGCCATATGCTCTAATGTCTGGAGTTAGAACCATTGGAATTTCCAATTTTAGGAACATCTATGAGATGGTCCTTGTTATAACCCTAAATTGGTCTACACATGCATACATGGACTTGACCCTCTTACTTGCATTTTTTTCCAAAGCATTGCTGAGTTGCTCTTCTTAAAAAACCAATTTTTGGAAGATGTATGTGCCCTGCATCATTACTTCCCGCGTACATATGCTTGTTGCACCACTACAACTCGCATACATACGCATACTGCACCATTACAACCCACGTGTACTTGCAAAGTTGTAGAAAATAAAAAGTTGCAAGGAATTCGTTGAGATTATGGGCTACTGGGTAGTTTCCCAACTAATCCACCTGCTATAGCCCATAACCCAACCGAATAACCATCCCTTTTTCATATAAAAGGAGGTTTTGGGGTCTCATTTCACATCTAAGAGTAAGAACAATGAAACTCTTCCTGATTTCACTACCCCTCCTTGCCCAAGATATTGCATTCCTTTTGTGAGAATTGCCTAAACATTCCCTCGTTAACCCCTTCTCCTCCATTTAACCCATTCACTTCCCAAAAAGAGATCAGAAGGTTGAGAGGAGAATTTTATACAAATTTGCACTTGGATCTTGGTGAAGAGGAGCCTAGACTAGGTTCGTGGAACAATAGCTGACTTTGGTTGTAAAGGTATAATCATTGTGTTATTAATAAAAGAATTACTTTTCCTGTCCCAAATGATGGTGTCTTGAATAATTTTGTTGATTTATGTTTTGACATTCTAACATCTAACCCTAAATTATATATGGAATAAAATGCTTGTAGTTTTTTGTTTGTCAATCTTTGGATGCAAGTCATTCTTGGGAGGAGGCATGCAGTCAACGAAAATTCCAAGTGCAAGGATATCATCACCAGACGTGGGATTAGAGGTATAGTTACCCGTTCTCCTTTTCCTTGCTTTCTTCATATGAGTTTTGGTATGTTTGGGGTAGTTTAGAGAAGTAATTGACTTTTAGACGGTTAATCGATCTTCCTACATTCTGAACCCTGGTGTATTCATAGAGGGGCTTTTCCCACTAGCAGAACCATTGACCATACTGGGGAAGCCTCTAGGGTTTTTTAGGGGATTTTGGGTTGTTTGATTGGTTATTTTGCCTTTCGAGTTTCTGTTGAGTCTTCTGAGTCTTTTAAGGGATTCTAGTCACCTTTAGGTTCCATACCAGTTCTCCCTGCCCTATAAGACTGTCTGTTTCTTTTTTTTTTTAAAGAGATACAGAGGTGTACGCACCCTGCCTTGAGTAAGCCTACGTACATACACGTTCTTCTTGGTAAGCAACCTATGTACATACGCAGGCTGTTGAAGAAACAATAGTGTCTCTGGTTCAGGATTTTTTTTGAAAAAGAGGAAGCCAACCTCTTTCGTGATTAAGGTTTATATTTCTCAAGTTTTCTTTATTCAGTTCAGAGTCTTTGTTTTTACATCCATAGCTTCATTTAGATTTTAGTTTACTTTCCTTTTTGAGTTTCTTGTGTTTACTTCTGAAAGGGTTTTAAGAAATCCTTTTGAATTATTGATATTCCTATTTGGTTTCTTTAGTGATTCCCTGCGATCCGCAGTGGACCAAAGATCCGTTTTAGTATTGTCTTGGTATTCTTTTTACCCCTTTCATTTTCTTTGAAAAAAAATAAAAAAAGATTTATTTCAATTTTTCTGTTTGAAGCAGTTTAAAAAAAAAAAGATTTTTCATTTTTAGTTTGGTAAAGTAGTTAGAGTTGGTTGTTTTATTAAAAAAGGAAAAATAGTCTTTTTTTTAAGTTCTTTACTGATTTCTTGAAACATAAGTAGCTTGTAGTCAAGAAAAATTTCGTTTTAGGTGTTGTTTTCAAATATCTTGAAAAAAGTTAGTTAAAGAAAAGTTGGTTACAAAGAGTTAGTTGTAAGTCTTTTCTTTTGATTAGAAGTAATTTTTCTTTCAAGTTTTGTACTTTTATCCTCGTTTCATCTCTTATAGCATCACTAGTTTCACCACCATATCCCTTGAGTAAATCAAGCCATTAAAACGAACGCTAAATCTAAAATTAATTGCAATTTTTATGTTTGTAGGGCAACTAGTTTAGGGTTAGGGCCTTGAATTAGGTCAAAGAGGAAACTCTTCAAGGCCGTTAAACAAACATTGGAGTCAGAGCTAGGGAGTGTTAAAGTCCACTAATGTAAAATTTATCAAGGAACCCCCTCTAACACAGGGGCTAAACATGAGGTCGCATGAGGAAAGGCAGTGGAGATAACCCCTCCAAAGCTGAACTAAGTGTAGTGGGGAACACATATTGAGGATCTGTCATAGGAATACTACCAAATGCATTTTCCTACTGAGGTTCATGGACCTCGAATCCGTTCGAGATCCTTTGTTGTCTTCTATACCACTTTCTTTCGTTACCCTCGATAGGTTTCAGACTTGTTATCTTGCTCATTGCGGTCCACCCGACTGTTGACTGTACCCGCCTAGTGACTATTTGTGAGATGTCAACTTAGTTTCCCATATTATATGGACTTACACGGGTGACTATGGGGATATACCATGGTACCTAGGGCAGACGTTGGGTCACACTTTGTAGAGTATACCCGGAGGGTGCTTCTATGTTCAAATTGCACTTGCATCGATAAGTTTCTCTAGTGTTGATTGGCGTAACTATTCTTCCTACTAGATATTTGTTTGTTTGCTTTGTCTTATAATAATTTTTCTAGTGTGTGATTGGTTTTAAACTCTAGTTAAAGCCTTACTGTGTCTTTTGATATTTTCACAAAGTGGAAGATCAAGAGCTCTGTCGGTTGCGAAGGCTTCAGGGCCTGCCGTCGGTTGCATTGGAGCCACCCCTACCACCGTTACGATGAAGACTTCACCAACAAGGGTCATTCGAAGCGACTGGGCCACAAGAAACTATGCTTGAGCCTGCTTCAAGAGGGGATTATTCGACTCCGGAGGAACCTACTATTTCTGACCTTGGAGCGGAAGCTCTCAAGCCAGCCAACCCTCTGATTACTACCTTGTTGGCGCCAATATTAGTACAATTTGTCCCTCCTGAGGTGACACCTTCCTAGCATCAGATAGTCTTACAAGTAGCCATGGAAGCAAATGTTGCTACTTCATCCAGGAGTCCTCATACTCCCGGTTCAGCTACTACCACAAGGGGCATTTTATCTCCTAACCCACCTTCACCAGTCCGAACCATAGTGGTCTCGACTCCGTCTACCTAGGGAAGCGGTCTGATACCATAATCGACAGCGAATAATTATCCATTTACACATAGTGTGACGAGCCCTCCATTCTCATATGGGATTTCTGACTTTGATTCAAGCTCAATCCTTACCTACTCCTCCCTACAGACCATATGTTTGGGGGCAAGGAGCTCAAACACTCCCATGCAAGGGCCTACTAGGGGCACTTCCATCCCCTTTAATGATATCCCTTACAGTGGGGGTCATATACCTCCTTCGCCCCCCTCGCTCGGTGGTGCTTTCCAGCAACCCATCAGGCCGAATGATAACAACAACTTGTTTGGAGCAAGCAGTTTAGGACCTTCATCTTACACTACACCGATGGGATACATTCCATTCTCTTGGTTCAACACATTTGGTAACACATATTTTTCTTCAGTTGTCGTCTTGGTTGTGGGAAACCCCAGTTTTGGGAAACAAAATCCTATGCAGGGTACTATTCCTACACAGGGGGAAAGTATAGGATTTTTCTCCTCACAAGGACTTTGGAATCCTTGGTAGGGATCATTTCCCTCACAAGGTATGTCGGTTGGGGGCAACCACTTCCAAAATCCTTGGAACATAACACAGGGAGAAATCCCCACCCAACCCATGTTGTCCAATTACGAGAGTCAGTCGATGATATCCCAAAAAACACAGTTTCTGTATGCTGGTCAAGGCCACAGTTTCTACCAGAACCCTGGCCAACAATCCAACTTTTGCTGGCAACCTGGTGCCAGTCAAACTCCAAGACCCCATTTTCTTGTACATAGTTTCAACCCAAACTACCATTTCTGGAAATGCTACATCTGCGAGACTTGTTAAGGTTTCTCAACGACCCAATTTGTCATGATCCGTGTTGGCCCCCCATGCCGACTAAGTTACCCTCAGATATTCCAAAATTCAAAGGCAAGCTTGGGGAAGACCCAGGTGATCACGTGGAAACTTTCCACCTATGGTGCTCGTCAAACTCATTGCGAGATGACTCCGTATAGTTGCGCCTTTTTCAATGCACTCTTATCAGAGGTGCCGCAAAATGGTATATTGAACTCGACTGCTCAAGGTATTCTTACTTTAATGAGTTGGCGATGGTCTTCCTAAACCATTTCCAGCTACCCGTGAGATACGATGCCGGCACCAAATTGCTGGCCAACTTTGAGCAGTGTAAGGCCGACCATATCTCTGATCACATCTGAGAATGGAAGTGTCGGAAGAGCTTGATTAAGGTACAAGTCCCACCAAATTTCTTGCTGGAGTGGTTCCTGAAGTGTTTGGTACCAGTTGTATCTAAGGATGTGTCAAATTCTGGAGTGTTTTCAGAGGAGGAGGCGATAATGAGAGCACAACAACTCGAACTGATTTACTCTCAGTCTGGCTTGCTCTACGAGATTCCACCAGATGCACCAAGGTCCATCCTTGACAAGGCCAAACAAAATTATGGACCCCATGCTAATGGTATTATGGGCTCAACACAAGGAAAGTCCACTGATCTGTTGTCAAATAAATTGCAACAATGTTTGATACAACAGACGGTGACCAACCAGACCTCTGGTTCGATTATTCCCCCTACCCAAATGTCAGATGTACATAGTGTGTAGTCGACGAACCCGAAGGCTAATAAGTAGCCTGAAGGAAAAAAAAAACAACAGAACAAGAAGGGTAAAGGGGAAAAAAGGCTAATAACAATATTGGCAGGGGAAAAATAGAGAAGAGAAAGTCGGAGTATCCATGTAACATTTGCACGAAAGACCACCCAACTCACTTGTTCCCTTGACTTGTAGAGGCTCGGAAGCTATTGGCACAAAAAAATTATGTTGTGATGACGAACCCATTTCCACATGGGAAAAACATGGCTCAAGATTCAACATCCTCTAGCGCGGAAGGGGGCAGTCAGGGACCCCCCACATCTATTGGTAACACCTCGACCGGGAATGTTTACATGTTGAAAGATGACGCTGACATAGAGACCAAGTCCCAAGATTATAGAATGCTAGAATCTACCGAAAAGGGTAAAGAAGCCACAAACCCACTATTTCCTCTCCAGACTGAGAAGACGATGGGAGAAACAATGAAACACATCCCCAAAGGTGTGTTCAAGAAAGATTCTCATAATCCGAACGCGAGGGTTGCCCATAACTACTCTGTTGTGGAATATTTGGCACAAACCCCTTGTGCAATGTCTTCTTTGGAAGTCCTTTAGAGCTTCCCTATGTAGAGAAGAGCCCTGCTATCCACCTTTTGATCTATAGAGACTTGTAACGTGGGAGCGATTGTTCTCGATCCAACTGACTTGAAACCTCATCTTCCTTACCATGTTGCATTTCATATAGTAGTGTCTTCCACCATGAAATATTTTAACCAGAATATATTTCGTACGGTGGTTAATGAGGGTCCCTCAACTTGCATGATTTTGTTAGCATGTTGGAAGGACATTGGCCAACCTGTTTTGTCTTCGTCGCCTACATTTATTACAAAATTCGATGGTCATTCTTTCATACCACATGGAATCATTCTTTCTTTCCCCGTGCAGTTAGGAGGAAAGCTTGTGTGCATAAAAGTTGAAGTGGTTGATGCACCTCTCAATCAAAACCTTTTGTTAGGAAGGCGTTGGACCTATGCGATGCATACAGTGGTTGCTACAGTCTTTTAGCTCTTGTTGTTTCCACACGAGGGCCAAATTGTGACCATTGACTAGTTGTCCTTCTCCTGTCTCGACCCTTCATTGGGGGCATCCACGGTCCCGATGATTGATAATCCTCAACCCGACACCATCAACGTAGGGGTTGGTTTGTGTCCATCAATTATCTGTACTTTCGATTACCCGCCTCCTTCTAGCGATGTCAAGCTTATATTGGTTTCCCCCGACCAACCTAGGGATGAAAATTTTCAAATATCATCATTTTGAACGACTTAATTTCATGATCCATGGACTCTTCCTTCCCCATTGGCATTGATGGAAGGGACAGAGAATTCTGGCATGGTCATGCCCTTGTCCATGACATAATTTTCATACAAAATTGTCTAGAAAGATTTGGTCGACCTCGATCTGACTCTCACACAGGAGTTAGATCCAGTTCTCGAGCCTATCTGGGCTGAAGGTTCTCTTTCCACTATAGATTATTTAGACCTGGTATTGCCCTCAAATGAGGCAATTCTTGAGGCATTGACTGATGCAGACAGACCCTAGGATGATCTCCATCATAGATCATACTTCCTCCCAGAGTTAAGGAGAATAGAGGCAAGTGAATTTGTGTTGACTATGACTAGAGATAGGTATTGTCCTATTAATCCTATGGATACACACATAGTTTATGCCGAGGGTAATATGGAAAGTATTGCTAAAACAATCCCCATAGCTATCTCTAGAATCCCTGTCATCATGGAGAATGTTTTCGTTGGAGTGGACTGCTCCCCCGAAGAGATTCAAATTTATACAGAGTAATTTAAATAATTGTGTGACGTGTTTTCTTGGTCTTATGAGGAAATGCTAGGCATAGATCCAAGAATTTTCAAACATGAAATAATGACTTATCCTGATGCCAAGCCAGTCCAACATAATCTTTTCCCGACGAATTCTCGGAAAGTGACAACAATTAAGGCTGAAGTAGAGAAATTGATTAAAGTTGGTTTTATCTACCCCGTACAGTTGATGGAATGGGTGTCAAACCCCATTCCGGTTAACAAAAAAAAGGGTATGATTCACGTGTGCATGAACTTCTGTGACTTGAACAAGGCATATCCGAAAGATAATTTTCCCACCCCATTCATCGATTAGATTTTTGATGATTGCATAGGTTGTGAGGTCTTTTCATTCATGGATGGTTTTTCGGGATATAACCAGATTCAAATCAAACCTGAAGACTGGCATAAAATAACTTTTATTTGTCCTTGGGGAACATTTGCATATCGTAAGATGCCTTTTGGCCTGACGAATGCTGGAGCCACTTTTCAGTGGTCCATGTCTTTTTCTTTCCATGACCTTAGACATATAGTTGAGGCTTATCTTGATGTGTTAGCATCATGCTCTCGCAAGAGAACTGATCATCCCACACACCTCCAATTAATCTTCAAATGATGTCGCTACTATCAGATTCACTTGAATCCAAACAAGTGTAGTTTCTTCATGAGGTTGGGTCATCTCTTATGTTCATTGTTTCAACAACAGGGATCATGGTCGATCCTCTTAAGGTTGAGAAATAGTTTAGTTGCCTCCATTGTGCACAATACCCCAGCTTCAGAGATTACAGGGGAAAGTGAACTTTCTTCGATGTTTTTTTGCGAACTACACTGAGATCACTAAAGGGTTTATGTGTCTATTGAAAAAAGGGTCCTTTTATGTTGGGATGAATCTGCTCAATGCTCTTTTGAAGCATTGAAATGCACCCTGACGTCTGCCCCTCTGCTCCAACCTCCCAATTATAACAAAGATTTATTGTTGTACTTGGCTACTGCAAGGTCGAACATCGACATGGTTTTGGTTCAAGAGTAGAATCTGCTAGAGGAGAATGTTATTTATTACCTGATTTGAGACCTGGTTGGGTCAGAACTCAACCATTCCCATGTTGAGAAGCTTTCTTTGGTAGCAGTGCATGTTGTCCAGTGGTTTTGTCATTACATTTTGCTTCACAAGACCACCGTCATTGCCATTGTGAACCCTTTTCAATATGTATTGACATGACGAGTCATTGGAAGAAAGATCAGTAGATGGATTGTAATCCTCTAGGAATTTGACTTGGATTTTGTTTCCATGAAATCCAAAAATTCGTTAGTATTTGCGGAACTTATTTCAAAACTTTTGATCAAATCTAGTGATGTCACGCCTAAAGAATTTCCTATCAAAGGAGATCTTTTTCTGATCGCATCTTCGAACCCCTGGTATGGATATATACTAGTCTATCTCCAGACTTTGAAGTGCCTTGCTTCTGCTTCCCGCAACGAGCATCGACGAATTCACCATTAGGCACGAAACTATCTCATACTCAATGACACTTTGTATCATCGAGGTGTAGATTGCATTCTTCGTCGATGCCTTATACATAAGGAAGAAGAGCTCATTCTTAATGACTGCCACACTAGAGCATGTGGTGGTCATTTGTCTAGGTTGGAAACAACCCAAAATATTCCACATGCCGGTTACTTTTGGCCTATGTTAATCAAATATTGTGTTGATTCGGTCAAGAAGTGCCACCCATGTTAGATCTTCTCTCGAAAGATGCTGGCACTATCTGCTCCCATGTTTCCTATCATTGTTGTTGGTCCTTTCACTAAGTGGGGGATTGACTTTACTAAATGTCACCCAACTTCAGCCAGGGGGAATTGTTACATCATTGTAGTGGTAGAATACTTCAAAAATTGGGTCAAGGCTATGCCAACGTTTAACAATGATGGAGAAGCAATGACTCTTTTAATTTTTAACCAAATAGTAGCAAGGTTTGACATCCCGAAGGAGATTTTCACTGAACATGGCAGTCGCTTCCAAAACAAAATGATGACTGAGTTAGCATCAAATCTTGGGCTGAGGAAAGAACAGTCATCACCCTACTACCCACAAGTGAATGGTCAAGTTGAAGCTATGAATAAGTCTCTCAAGAATGTTCTTCAGCAGGCGATCAATTTTGCCAAGTCAAATTGGAATTTGATGTTGTACTCGGATTTCTGGGTTGTTGGCCCTTGACCAAGTTTTGGAGAACCTTGGTCATGTTTGACCATTTTTGGGACTTCGACAGGCTGGTCGAAGGCAGAGCGCAAGGAAAAGAGGAGATCGAGGGATCTCAGCCCCCTTTTTAGGGATTTTTGGGTTTAGGGTTTATGTAACGGGTATGGGATGTCGTCCCATGGTTTTACCGATGCTTTGGCCCCTTTTGTAATGAATAAATAGAAATCTAGGAAATGTAAGTAGTGGTGCTAAGGGTGATATCATGATAAGTGCAAGCAATGTAAGTAGTAGTGAATGTTTGTGTCTTAGTGTGGAGCTAAAGGATTTGTGCATGCTATGTTTTAAGACTTGCAGAGCTAAGTGCAAGTGATTGTAAGAAGCTGGTGTGCAGACTGTGTAAGAAGGCTTTGTGTTGTAACCTAACTCAGGGAAGGATGATCTGGCGAGGTGCACACATATCTCCTGTCCTATGTGGAGAGGGTCTTGTGGATCTATGCATTAAACGAAGATAATAAACAAAAGAAGAGTTGGTGGACGCAGCCCCACGTTGGGGGTGAACCACATATATCCTATGTTATGGTTGCTTTGTGTATTATGGTTGTTATATGAGTTATGCTTAGTGTAGAAATATATGTTAGATTCATCTAATATAGTAGATTAGTGCTTAGTGATGTGAATGAATGCTAGATCTGATCTATTTCTATATGTTAAGTGCTTGGATGTGTTAGATCTTGTTGAATACTGTGTTGTTATGTAGTTAGGGTTTTCTCCTGCGAAGTGGATAGGAGTTAAATATTAATGAATGTTAACTACTAAGTGCTCTGTAATTACTCTAATCACATATCTGTGTCCCAGCTAGGTTGTAGAAACTTGAGTCCTGCAACCACCCCTGCCTCTACCTTGGGTGAGACTTCATCTGCTTCGCAGGTGTTGCTGAAAGGGCCGATAGTTAGGGTTCTTTTGGTGCGATGTTGAAGCGTTGAATCTTGGGTCTACCCCTGTGCCAACAAATGGTTTCGTTGCCGAGACTTGAAACTGTGATTGTTGGGAACTAAATAAAATACGAAATCTCTATGCATAGATCTGCTACTCTGGTGCTTAGTACTCTACTTGACTTGCGAAGCTCTGTTCTAAGAAAAGAAGACCGATCTGAAGAAAAGAGGTAAGATCTTAAATCTTGTGCTTTGATAAAGGTAAGATAAGTGAAAATTTTTGTTTCAAAAGAATGGATCTAGGTATGCTTGATAGATTTTGTCCTAGTATGCAAACTAGGACATAGCTAGAAGAAAGAAGAATTGATATGAATAGATCTGATAGAACTAGTGAAAGATATGTTATTCCTATGCATAGAAAGAACTGTTGGACTAAAAAGTGGATGCAGGATCCTAGAAAGAATTTTTTGCAAATCCACCACTGTGATTGTAGTACGCAGTACATGAAAGGTTGGGGATCATTCAAGAGAAAGAGAGGATTGACTCTTTTTTATAATTGTAGAAGACATGGACATCTTGCTAAGGAAATCCCTGGTCAAGGTCCTATTTGCCTTTGTTGTAAGGCTACTAGACATAAAGTTTTAGATTTCCCTAGAATGATTTCTAAAGTTGAAAAGATGAACATGAGACAAGAAGACAATCAGGAAGGCCAAGAGACTAAGAATATGCTCAATAACCAGAAAGAATCAGAGACTGTATTATTACAGATGAAAGAAACCTTGAATGATCACAACGACATCAACTTATCAAAGGTATTAAAAGAGAAGGAGTCCATAGAAACAAGAATAGGATACTTTGACATAGACTATGTCTTGGATGAGGAAACACAGGTGAATATCATGACAGAAAGAACTTGGGAAATTTTGGGAAAGCCTGCTATGGTTCCTTCACTGGGAGGAATAAGATTGTTTAAAGGGAAGATGATAACCATATGTGGATGACTTACCAAGATATCTATGAGTGCTCATGGAACTTCGACAGAAGAATAATTTGAGGTCGTTAATTTTGTTGAGAACAAAACCCCATTTTCTATTTTCCTAGGAAACAATTGGGTTGAGAAAGATCAGATACGAAGGAAACAAGAAGAGGAAGCTCTAGAACAGAAAAAGAAAGAACTAAGAGATTTCATGGATAGGATAATAGTGCACTTACTGGAAGAACAGGAGGACAAGTCGAAGCTACTAAGGACCAAATACCTGGCTGTCGAAGTTGAAAGAACACATGAAGACTTGAAACACTTGTCCATACAGGAGAGTAGAGCACCTACCCCAGAAAGAGAATAAGTATTACTCTCGAACCCTTCGAAATATCGTCAACAGTGCAAATTTACTATTCCAAGAGGAGATAAGAACAATAATGGAAAGATGAAACTAGTGACTCAAATCACAAGAAAGAAATCTAGAAAGCTCAGCAAGAAGAAAGCAAAATTAGAAAAATTGTAGGAAGTTCCAGAGAGGACTTCGCTGAAGGAAGGTTTGCAGAACTGGAACTTCGTCAGGATATCAGAAAAATGTAGATTGACACGTCACCATGAAGAAGCAATATGACCGTTGGAGGTGACCCAACCATTAGGACAATGCTCTAGAATGGCTAGAAACACAGTTATTGCCGGAACGTTCGACATTGGACCATTAGGACCACGCCATAACGGATGGAATTGCATTGTTTAAGGCATTCCTTCTCGTTGAAAGAGTCCATTATGACGTTGTCTATTTATCCTGTTGAGCGTTGCACTGAGAACACTTTTTCCAATTTTGATTATCCGAGCCCATAGAGAACTAGTTTCTTTTACATAGTGCTTATTGAGATATCGCCACTCGTTCTGTTACATTGAGTGTTTTCTCATCGACTTGAGATATCTGACCTCGATCATGCATGTCAGACAACATTATTGCAATACAAAATTCTGTCGAAGATATCCTAATAGACCTCATGGATGAAAAGGTGATGTTCGTAGGCATACAAGCTTCATCAACGCGAGGATTAGAAGCATTCCCGTCGACTGCGAAGCGTCGATCTAGCCGACCCACTGCTAAGAAACATAGCAAGCATCGTGATGACTTGGCAAATGCAAAGCTCATCCCATCTATCATTCCTGACTATATCCTACCTCTGGTTGGCATGGTTAGTCGAGACAGTTTCCGGAGGGAATTCGACTACACCTTGATCACTGCGTACCTCCCAAAGGGGATACATGAAGTTGGACTGTAGTTGGGATAGATTATGATGTTGAAGATCAATGACTTGAACTTGGGAGATCGCAAGAACTATGGCATGCTCACCCCACATAAGTATTTGAACAATACAAAGGGGACGAAGTCAAAGATCATCCCCTAGCCGTGGACCATGGACATCGCGAGGTCCACTAAGTCAAGTAGACTAGACAAGACATTTGCCTACATACTCAACTTGACAAAGATGAGATTCAAGACTCCAAACGACTATCCTTGAACTCAACTTATGTAACCCAAAGGACAATTTGACTAAGAGTCAACATGAACCAAGCTTTAACATATTCAAACCTTCAAGATTAATTGAGAACTACTACCTTCAAACAAAATTGTATAGAGCCAAACACAGAGCAAGTCATGGGGTATACCTCATTTTATTTAATGAGTATGCAACTGATTGGCATGAATCATGAAACATTTTAACAAAAATAAGGAATTAAAGGCAATATCCAATGTTTTCTAATTTGGATTCTTCAAACAATTCAATGTTAATGACAAACTTGTGAAAGAAAGTGGAGGAGACATGGAAATATAGCAAATTAATGTATGTTCATTTTAAATCTTGGTAAAAGGTAATCATAAATATTATGCACCAAGAAAGTATGGGAGGGCAGTGTTTCAATGAAAACATACAAAAAAAGTTGCACAAACAAGTATAGACGACACATAACCATATTTTAACCCCTATTGAAAGCTGATATGATTCATCTCAAAACTAGAGCAATGAGAGACTTGGAATGTCAAGCAATAACAAGAGGTTATGAGGTTAATACCATTGCAACAACTGCTAATACCGTAAGTGTTATGAGGTTGGCAAACACATGCAGTGTTGCACTCAAGAGTCTCTAGTGTTGCATCATCATTCGCTTTGGCTCTGTCCTCAACTGCACAAGTACACTGCACATGAACCATGGTATGAACTGTTGAATTATGCCATCACTAGGGGAATACTATCTTAGCAGCCCAGTTAAAAAATTCTAACGTACTGAATCATGATTAGCCATTTCCAAGAGACAATAAGATAAGCGATCCATTTGAAAGAAAAGTAAAAAAGAGACATATATAATGTACAAGATACATCAGAATTAGATTGAAGTCAACATATATTCTAGTGTACCACATGAGAAAATATAAGGACAATTGGATCCTACCACACACATGCAAAACAAAGCTGGCATGCATAATTACTTGGAGCAATTACAATCGCAATTTCAAAGAAACAATAGGAAACATAAACAAATGATACATATCACAAATAGTAAAACATAAAACATATTTGAATTATTAGATTTACAACATGCATGTGGTTGTTCCCAGGTCACTGAGACCCTGCACTTATTCTAGAGCTCCAACTAGAAGACCAGTTCCCACTAGGGTCTCAAGAAAGCTCTACTCACATCACAGTTCAACTACTCTACTCCTCCACCATCTCAAGTACTCAGAGATCCATTACCATATTCTTCCCAATGGCCTCTAGTGTTAGGAGAGTTGTGGAAGACAGTCAGCTTCTGCCCAGGATCCCAAATTTTGGTCCCCTCAACCTGGTTCTCTCTCTGGAAGAGATTATCAGATAGTGTATTGGACCATTCTCTGCAATCGATGACTTTGTAGGGGAATCACCTTCTTCTTCCTCCCCACATTCTGCGTCTATCTCTAACACACCTTGAGATGTTCCCATATTCCCATTTCTAAGCTAGGATGGATAGCCATTTCTGTTTTGTTTTGACTTCATCATATCATGTTCAACATGGGTTTTGTATCTGAATAATTTTGTATTACTATTGTCTAGCGCTTTAGTTATTTTACTTTTTAGTAGATTAGTAATATGAGTTGTTTTTGCACTCCCACTATGTACTTGCATTGGTTGTACTTTCCAAGTCCCATTGCCCTACTATTGTGTTCATTCATTCAACATAAATAAAATTATCTATCTTATCTAGAAGAGTATTCAATTTTCAACTTTCTGAATATTGCTATGTTCAGACACTTTGCAGAGATCTAAAAAATGCCTAACTAGGAAATATATGCCACAAAAACATGATGACAATTGTAGAGTTGATTAAAAACAGAAAAATTCCTAGAGGTTAAAACCAACAAGTCTCTCCCATTAGTCACAGACAAGCTTGCAAAATACCCATATAATGATAACTATCGGTTTGTTCAAGCTAGAAGGTGAGAAACAAACTAACTCTGCACCTAGTATGATGGGATGTAAAACACACCTGACAACGACCATAAAAAATCTTGGAATCAAAGAAGGTCTCTACAAGAATAAAGTGGGACTGTCAGACAAGCTACAAGTATTAGTGTAATCAAATTATGAGAAATATTAACCCTTTTCACCATAGAAATTCAAAATATAATAAATTGTGATGGAATAAAGCATAGTGACAACTGGAGTATAAATAAAAACCTTAAAGCTACTGGACAACATATTCCAAAAGAACTATGGCAGTGGAAACTAAACGAAAAGTTAAGCATGTCAACTTTATCAGGTAATTGAAAATATATGCAATCAGTCACACCCTCAAAAACAATATTACCAAATTGAAAAACAATTTTGTACCTAAAAACAACTACAAGGATTCCGTAGTAACAAAAGCAAGGTTGGTGGCAGTGATTTTCCTAACAGAGAAGACAAGGTATGGAAAGTACGAAAAGATGTCTATATCCATTTTGTCTAGCAATTTAAAGTATTAACACTGTGGTTCTATCAAAAACTTATTATACTGAAATGAAAAACAATATGTACCACAAACAACTAAAAATATTCTCTAGTACTACAAACAAGCTTAATGTTTTGCGACACTTTTGCCTAAGTTCAAAGTCAAACAGAGATGACATGGTATAAGATGAAACATTTTGGGAAAAAATAGAAAGAAAACAAGAGGGAGTGCATAAAGCTTCCAATCAACTCTGGAAGATAAAATGATTTATAATATCGATAAACTCGTCTTCCTCTCCTTTACTCTTGTCATCTTAGCTACTCTTTCAAGGTTTGTAGAATGTACTGCTCCCAGAATTGGATACATGCCATAGTCTCTGATCAATACAGGCTCCTTTTTCAGGATTGGCAGACTGCACAATTCTCAGGATGACTCTACTTTTCAATGGAAGTGGGTAAGTTAACTTACGACCAATTTCACCGTTGTTTCAAGATTGCTACATTGGGATATTTCAAGAGTATTTACATCCTACGAAATAGTCTCAATATATCAATAAACCATTCAAAATCAATAGGTCAGATCTTTCTTACAATAGCATTACATAGATCATGAATCATAGCCTTGGTTGTCTCTATGATGGACTTGTTCTTCCTCTCTGTAACCCCATTTTCTTGAGAGATGTAAGGTACTGTTGGTGCCCTCCTAATCCCTTTATCCCTACAAAATGAATCAAAATCCTTGGAGGTGTACGTTCCTTCATTATCTAATCTAAGTGCCTTAATCTTCTTACCTGTCTGGTTCTCCACAAAATCTTGGAACCCACTGAAGACTTCATCCTTGGTATTCATAAAATATATCAAGGTTTTTCTAGAGGATTCATTAATAAATAAAAAATAATAAATACTACATGTTAATGAAGTTGATGACATAGGCCCACACAAATCTAAATTAATAATATCAAGAATCCCTCTTAATATATGCTCACTGCTAGGAAAAGCAGTCTTTTCATGGTTGCAGAGTGCACAGCCCTTGCACACTCCTATCCTCTCTATCTTGAAGTCTGGCCATCCCTACACCATGTTCTTCAAGAGAGGAAATGCCCCATAGTGCAGGTGCCCAAATCTCTTGTGCTAATCTTGCACAATTAGTCACTATCTTGGACTAGGGCTCCATGTTTGATTGGATTGGCAAGCAACCTGTAAATGCCACACTCTTGTATACCTATGGCCAAAACTCAACCAATATCCTTGCTACAATCTCTAATAACTTGATCATCAACTCAGACACAGATCTAAGATCTATCATGGTTGAAACCGAAAGTAGATTCTTCATTAAACCAAGAACATATAAGACCTCATCAATATCAATAACATCACCTGATGGCATGCAGAATGACACTGAACCCATCCTAGTCACTGGATATGTGGCATCATCACCAAGTCCCCCCTGCATATATTCCCCCTATGTCTTGAAGTTTTTCGAATGACTTCTTGTTAAAGGTCATGTGCTTATATGCTTCATTGTCCACATACGACCCTACACCAGAAATGGTGTTAGTGGAAAGGCCCAAACCCATGGAGAAGGTTTTCACAACACTGGATGCTAACTCATCCACTCTTACAGAAGCTTTTTCACTCCCTGCAAATTATTTTTGTTGACTACCCTTTCCCTTCTTCTCAGGACACTAAGAAGAATAGTCGCCCATATTTTGTCACTTGAAACACTTCACATGTCTCAAGTCTTTCTTCTCCTAGTTAGAAGACCCTGAATCTCCCTTCTTCCCCTTCTAAATCTTCCCTGGTCCTCCTTTCTTACCACCTTTCCTCATCTTCAAAATGAGGGTAGGGTTCTAACTCTCCTACACTCTAGCTGAAACAGTCTCTCATCTTCTAAAAGGTAGGAAGCTTCTCCCGAGAACAAACACCCCAAACAAACATGTCCCAGGATGAATGGATCCCATTTATTGCTATGGGCACCAACTCTTCATCCTCCACCTTCATCCCAATCCTCCAACAACCAAGGCTATTAAAAAAAACACAATTCTCCCTCACCCTGATACTACCAGTACTTGTGGATTTGGTATCATTTTGCATGGGCGATATTTGTCTTGTGGTTGTTTTCTATGTGATGTTACAAGCTATATTTATGGTTTCATATTCTTATGTTGGGATTGTGTTCACATTAATACTTTTCTTAATTTTGTGTGTGTGTGTGTGTTAAACATCACTGTTGGGTGTGTGTGTCACTGTGTTGTGAATAATCCCACATGGATAACAATTGTAAGATGGAGATGGTATACAAGCCATTTCTCACACCAAAATCTTTCCCAATCTGAAAGATGGCTTTGGGATGCAAGTCCCTGGGTTGATGTCATGGCATCCTCCATCACTCTTGGACTGACATTGCTGATAGTTTTGGTGTCATTCTTTGTGGTCCATCTTTGGATTGTGGTTGTTATCTATGTGCCAAAAACTTTGCTGATTTGGACACTGTCTTTGGGTGCAATTCCACAGGTTGATGTGATAGAATCCTCCTCGACTCTATTACTAACATTGTTGATGGTTTTGGTGTCATGCCTTGTGGGTTGTATTTGGCTTGTGGTTGTTATCTATGGTGATGTTACAGTCTATCTCTACAGTGACATATCCCTATGTTTGAATTTCCTTCCACATTAACACCCCTTTTCTTAATTGAGTGTGTGTGTTAATGTCCAGTTGGGTATGTGTTGTGAATAATCATACATAGATAACAATTGTGAGATGGAGGTGGTTTATAAGAAATTAACACATAAAACAATCATAATTGAGTAGAAGGCCACGATGTTTTAACTTTGCAAGCTGTGAATTTATTTCTCCAAATATTTTATTTTCTACAATCATTCCTTAGTTTAATTGTAATTAACAATGTTCTCAAGGCATGTCAACCCCCCTATTATTCCCAATATACAACTTCTAATGCATATCTAATAGCTTTGATAATAGATCCATATTAACCAATTTGATACTTGTAGGTGCCAAGGATGCTCCATTTATTCACTACACACATTTTTAGCTATATTATATTTAAAAAGAAATAAATAGATCTAAATTAAAATAACTAGAATTGATGGCTATATAAAATTATACAGTACAGTTGGAATGGTTGACCCCGCGTGTTTCTCTTCCGATGTATGGCCCTCTATTAGTCTTGAGCTTCACTCAATCGACGAAGAAAGATATTAAAGTACTTGCCAAAATCATTCAACGTCCTTAAATATCTAAAAAATCAAGACAAGTAATATTTGTAGCACATTATTTACTTTAATATCCATTTTTACGAGAGTGTCAGAACATACCTGAATGAGATCCTCTTGGTTTCAAGAACAATTTATTGGAGCCACGCATCTAATATTTGATCAAATTGTCTCCCTTGATTTGAAGTAGCAGCAACGAAGTCAACATTGACTTTGTTGTTGCTATGCTGGATCGTGGGAGGTTTGCTCCAATTTTAAACGACTCCAATAAATTATTCTCTACTGAACAGGGCCAACCACGTGAAGGCGAAAGCTCTTATGGCCCCTCCCCCCCCTCAAATCACTCTCAATTCCCCATTACCCAACATATAAATCTATTGAAATATTTACAGCAAAAAAAAACATATTAAAATATTTAAATATTCATGTACATCATCATTTAGTACTTTTAGCTGACCTCTTCTTCTTAGCCCTATAGTTCCTAATCATTTCATCAATATCTATGTCTTCGTTCTCTAGGTGCTCTTCAAAATCCGATTGTGATTGTGTCCTATCACGCAGAGCATGCCTAGTCGCGGGGTACTCGCGATGTAATGGAGTTCGTTGTAATGAGGCATCACCTACAAAAGAAGAAAATACAAAATTTAAATGGATGGTTTTTAAATATCATTGAATTAGTTCAGTAATATTAAAAAAAACACATGTAATGTAATTATTTACCTGGTGCACTGGTCGACACCGTTGGAATGGTTGCCCTCGCGTGCTCCTCTTCAACTGTACAAGCCTCAAGTACAACATTCTCTGCCATTGAGACCACAAACTTTATAATGACAATCATAAATGTATAAGTAAGTATAACTACAAAATGTATAACTACAAAATTATTAAGTATATGATTAAAATACAGCTCTATTACCATCATGTGCCAGCTCGGTCATAGCACCATCGTGCAACTGCGTCTCCGTGGAAAATTGGGACTGAATGGGATCAAAATTATCTTCTAGTTGCAAACTTCTATCAACACACTGCTCTCCAATAGGACTAGTGTGTTTATTGACAGTGCTACTCCCCTGATTAAAACAAAGTTGTAAATGTTAATAATATCCAACATGACTGTATTCTTTTAATAATAAAGGTTAATGTGGATTGAATTTTATTTACCTTATCCTGCAAAG
>JZKD02S1744505.1:67862-82043 GCA_000966675.3 Picea glauca | reverse complement strand
ACCAGGAGATGTAGCCCATAAGAGGGGTGAACTCCTTTATCAATTGTTGTGCACATGTGTTTATGTTCAATGTTTATGCTGCTGTCTATGTGTATTTTGCATAAGTAATCCTTCATTTATGTGTTGCAAATTGATCATGTTGCTTTAAACACATAACATTTCACTTGCAATAAGTTTTCAAGTTTTTCAAGTCTTCTTCATTTTTAGATCACTCGTCGATAAGAGGCTCGATATACACATTCATATCTTTAACTTGGTACTTACCTAATTGTTTGAAATTACACAATATTACTACCATGGTATGTATATATACGTAAATAAATAAATAAAAGATGTTATGCACAAAAAGAGAAAAATGAAATATTTAAATTCGAAAAATTAATGTAAACAAATACTTGGAATAATCATTGTCAACATTATGTTCTCCCTCTTTATTGACATCCAAGGAGGAATGTTATTGTTGATAACAAAAATAGGCCACACTGAGTAAACAGACCGAAGCTCTCCAAATGGATTAACACCATCAGTTGCCAATGAAAGCCTAACATTACAAGGTTCATCTGTAAATTCTAGTCATTTTGTAGCAATTTCCTTGAATGCATAACCATTTGCAGACATTTGAAGAACACCATCTTCAATTTTATTTCCTGCATGGTAATCCATAAATTGTGCTATTCTTCGACACCTGAACAGTCGATTCAAACGTGGAATTATGGGAATATGTCGGAGAACCTTTCGAGGGACCATTTTTGTTACTTGATCGGTTCGATATCTACCGATACCACATACCAGACATTATGTTTTTGATGCATGTTGTCCATAATATATACTATGATCATCAGGACATGCATCTATACTTTGATACTCCATTCCAATGTCTTTCATAATGGCATGCAAATGTCAATATGTGCGAGGTAAAATATTTGACGAGGGTAACAAAAATTCACCTAACAATCTAAAACATAAAAAATAAATAGTTAATGTAAAGAATAGGGATTGTAAATTAATATTGCATTTTTATTTTACACATTAATTAACACTAAAAAAAATGGGGAATAGTCAACCTTTATGTAGATGTGAAGTAACATATTACATACCTTAGGATCTGTGTCATACAAGTGTTAGAAAAATGATTTGTAACTTTCAAATTCACCAGCAACAATGTAGTGGAGAGAATATTTGCTCTTGACCCTTTATAAAGTCATTTATTTTCCTTTTCAATCAGAGGTTCATCATAAATACCATCACCACTGTCTCCATGATCCTCATATGGATGACCGAATAAGTCTTGAATCATTTGATTTGTCTCATCAACTTGAACTATGTTATTATTGTCATCTACTTCCATGGAATCATTAACTTGATCTTCATTATCTGCTTCAAGTTCTTCATCTTGTACTACAACATCATTTCTACTACTACTTGGTGCTTTCTGCATAAAGTTAGGGGGAAAATCTAACTTTATAATTACAAACAATCATGAAAAATTAGTGCATGTATAAAACATTATAAAATTTGAGAATATAGTAAATATTAAAAAAGATAATGAATGTATATACCATTGGACAATATTCATTTGATCCCTCGTCCATGTGCCCATATTTTCTACAATGTTTTGTAGTTGTTGCTATTAAAAATCTTTCGGGACATCTAGTACAACAATTTTTGCAAGGGCAATAACATTTACCGACACCCTTTTCACCCTCTTTAATTCTTTTCCCAACTCTAATGTTTTCTGACATTCTTCCTGACAGACTTATACTAAAAAAAATATCTATTTTTTGTTCACCGAGAAGACCCACGAACCCTTGTTGAAGTGTCGTTATTATAGGAAACTTGTCGCAACATCCGTCGAATGCAACATATTTATAGATTTTGTAATGTCGCAATTCCTACGTAAAAATGTCCTAAGTGACCGTTGGTATTTTGAATTGGTGAACATACTAAGGTGATCGTTGGAGGGGAAAACCTAGTTCCAAAACGTCGCAATTGTGACATATATCTTCACAAATGTGGCAAGAACGATGTCTATGTCAAAAAAGTGGCAAGAGAGACATTTCGGTGGAAAACGTGGCAACAGAGACATTGCAAAACGTCGCAATTGTAACATCAATCTTCACAAATGTGGAAAGAACGATGTCTATGTCACAAACGTGGCAAGAGAGATGTTCAGGTGGAAAACATGGCAAGAGAGACGTCAACATGGCAAGACCGATGTTATCGGGCAATATGAATTTTTTTTTTTTAAATTTCCTTTATTTTGTGACAATATGGACAATTTTGTCCATAACGCCACAAATAAAATGTCAGAATTTTTACAATATGTACTAGTGACATAATGAAGATACCCCACTTTGGAAGGCTTCAGGAGGTTAACACGTGTGTTAAAATCCTGTTATCTTACTTCCATGGTGGTTATCTATGGATGGAAAGAAACATCACCATCGATCCATCGTTGATCCATCAGATCATCGGATTAAGCATGCAAGGACCAGACCCACAAGACTTTTATCTAGCGAAGGCTACAGATCACACCCTGGTGCAGAGAATCAAATATACCTATGGCGATGTGGAGGAGGGGTAGTGAGGCTACAAGGTAGCTTCCATCCAGAATGACACGGTGCACCTAGCCTTCTATTTGATCACTGGTAAGATAGTAAGGAAGAATAGACCCACGCATTTCACGGGTTCGTTGTTGACCTCGTGGGAAAATACATTGAAGGACTACAAATGAACTGGGCAAGCTACCTCGTCAACTAGTTAGAGAAATACTTTCGCAAATCTCACGATCAGGGATATGAGTTCCATTTCAATTGGCTTCTGATCCTCATAGCCTTCGTTACTTGGGAGATGTCAGAAGGAGCAACCTTCCATGAGATTGAGTCGTCTGAACCCCTAGCTGCGAATTTCACTACGCTCTAGTACTCAAGCGACATGGCTAAGAAATGGCAATCAAATGTGGTGTTCCATGCCTATTACCTGCAGTTGAAGAGGGATATTGAGTCTTTCCCTCGTATGACACCAAACACCCTGCACAGGTTCAGGCCATTTGTGAAGTTCTGCATAGATAGACATTTTATTTATATCACTACATGCGGAGAGGAACATAAAGAAGAAATTCAATCCTACTATAAGCTCACAGAGAAGGACATGGAAGAAATAACTAAAGAATGGCCTGCATATTTCCTTATACCAGTCGACCAAGTAGAACTATCTGACCCTGACCTCATTGGAAGTCCTATGGCCACTCGCGAAGAGTATGATGCACCCAGAAGTAGTAGAAGGAAGAAGAGGGAAGAGGTAAAGGAACTGAACAACGCATTAGAAGACATTGCTTTAGATTCACCTGGAGGGGGAGGAGGTGATGAAGTAGACAAATAAGAGGACAAAGGGGAAGAAGATAAGAAGAAGCAGGGAAAAGTAACACTGCCTAGGGGCCCCCTTTAGGAAGCTGGGACATCCAAGAAAATAAAGGTTCCCCCCAATAAACCTACATCACAGAAGAAGTCAAAATCCAATAAACCATCATTTCAGACTGTGTTAATGGTGGATGACATTGACATTATCATTTTTCTTATGTCAAACACATCGAAGGATATCTTACAATGAAATGAAGAAAAATAGGAAACCATGTATGATAGGATTGCAACAGAGTTGAAAGGGGTACAACAAGCTCTCTAATCTAGCCGTGTAGTGTCTACTGTGCCACCACCACTGGAAGGAGCAAAGTTGGGAAATGAGCCTGCCCAACTACAAAGATTAGGAGGCTTGACAAAATCTCACCTTCATCGTGTCCAGGAGGAAAAATAACAAGCCACAGAGGCCCTGAAGAAAGCAAAAGAGGAATCCATAGAGAAACGTTGGGCTTCCCAACAAGAAAAATATGAACTTCGGGAAAAGTTTGTAGAGGATAGAGCACAGATCTAGAAGGAGAAAGAACAACTTCTCGCAAAGCAAATTGGAGTTAAAGAAGCAATCACTAGAGCACTTTACTCTATGACGGGCTTAGAATAGATGGAAGAACACCCAATGGAGAGTCAAGTGGGAAATCTTGCTGAAGCCATTCAATAGCTCCAACAAAGAGTAGCATAACTAGAATTACAAGCAGTGCCAAGCACTCCATAGGAAGTTCGATACCAAAGGGAAGAAACTGCCTGGAGAACAGTCTAGAGAATAAAGGCATTAGCCGTAGAATAAAAACAACTCAGCAGTCTAAGTGCGTAGACTTACGAGCACCTTGCAGAGGACCTTGAACTAAGGACACTAGAGTCATAGCTCTAGGAGGAAACACAGTAAGCAACAACAATGTAATCACAGTTGAAGCCACTATCAGTGGTCGAGAGGATGAAAAGAGCCCAACAAAATTGCATGGTTCAGCAACAAGTCCATGCCATCCAGAGTAAAGTCATGGAAGTGACTCAGAAGATCTAGCCAGTGCAAGATTAATCTTGCACACTTTTTGAGGAAATTGAAGGATGAGGTGCAGAACTGGAGCAAGTGGTCACCAAAGTAGAACAATGCTTGGAAGGACCTGTGATAGAGATGGCTCTTTAAAAGTTCTCCAAGCAGGAGGCTCTGGTGAAATAGAAAGTCAAAACAGCTCGAGCCAAGCTCGAGGCCTTTGAGGCAGACTTACCCAGATCAGAGTGACTTGGGACGAGTCACATGTGAGTGTTGGGGGCCTGTTGGCCCTTGACCAAGTTTTGGAGAACCTTGGTCATGTTTGACCATTTTTGGGACTTCGACAGGCTGGTTGAAGGCAGAGCGCAATGTGAAGCAGTCATCGTGGGATCTTGACCCCCTTTTTAGGGATTTTTGGGTTTAATTTTTATGTAACAGGTATGGGATGTTGGCCCATGTGTTTACCCATGCTTTGGCCACTTTTGTAATGAATAAATAGAAAGCTAGGCGATGTAAGTAGTGGTGCTAAGGGTGATATCATGCTAAGTGCAAGCAATGTAAGTAGTAGTGAATGTTTGTGGCTTAGTATAGAGCTAGAGGCTTTTTGCATGCTATGTGTTAAGCCTTTCATAGATAAGTGCAAGTGATTGTAAGAAGTTGGTGTGCAGACTGTGTAAGAAGGCTTTGTGTTGTGACCTAACTCGGGGAAGGAGTATCTAGCGAGGTGCACGTAGATATTCTATCCTATGCGGAGAGGGTATTGTGGCTCTGTGTATTGAATGGAGATAAAAAACATAAAAAGAGTTGGTGGACATAGCCCCACGTTGGGAGTGAACCACGTATATCCCGTATTATGGTTGCTTTGTGCATTATGGTTGTTATATGAGTTATGCTAGTGTAGCAATATATGTTAGATGCATCTTATATAGTAGATTAGTGCTTAGTGATGTGAATGAATGCTAGATATGATCTATTTCTATATGATAAGTACTTGGATGTGTTATATCTTTTGAATACTAGGTTGTTCTGTAGTTAGGGTTTTCTCCTGCGAAGTGGATAAGAGTTAAATATTAATGAATGTTAATTGTTAAGTGCTCTGTAAGTACTGTGATCATAGATTTGTGTCCCGTCTAGGTTGTAGAAACTTGAGTCCTGCAACCACCCCTGCCTCTACCTCAGGTGAGACTTCATCTGTTTCGTAGGTGTTTCCTAAAGGGTTGGTAGTTAGGGTTTTTTTGGTGCACTATTGAAGCGTTGAACCCTGGGTATGCTCCTGTGCCAACATGGGCCTACCGAAAGTCTGTAAATAATTCCACCGGTTTCTCACCTTTTCAACACATATACGGGTTGGAAGCAATCTTTCCTATTGAGTGCCAAATCCTATATTTAAATTTGGCAGTGGAATTACTACCAGACACTTCCCCAATTGAGGAATGTCTATTATATCTTGAGCAGCTCGATGAGCAGCGTCATGATGCAACCTCAGCCAATGAGGTTCATAATAAATGAGTCAAGTGTCAATATGATCGATCTCTTCATCCTTGGATTTTCTCCGAAGGAGATCTTTTCGTGGTCTATGATGAAGACAAGGATCCCCCTTGGGGAAGGCAAGTTCAAACCCATGTGGTTCAGACCTTTCATCATAAAATAGGTCTTAAATAAGGGCACTTACCATCTAGTTGACTTTGAGGGAAATGCCTTGGCAGAGCCTAGAAATGGGCTTTACCTCAATAAGTATTACTCCTAGGTTGGTTTCCTAGGTGACTTCTTGTACATATGTATAGTTCTTACACAGTTTTTTGTCCTTTTTGTTTTATGGACATGTCATTATTTATGTCATATTTTTCATTGTGGCAGATGTCAAGTGAATCAAAGGTGTTTGTTGGGTTTGCAGATGACGCTATCCGACAGTCGTTGGGTTGGATTCAACGACTGTCCCTCTATCATGAATGCCTCTGCATCCAGATGCCAGTAGTCAACTAGGGTATTCAATAGCTTGGGTTGTGCCCTCATAAATGCACACCAAAAGAACTTCCACAACCCACATTGTTTCAATGTGGCAATGGTAACAAGGTCCTCATCGACTAGTACATCAATTTCCTCGTGTTCCCTCTCCCTCCAATTGACATACATCATGTTCCATGGTAGATAAAAAGGGATTTATCTCTTTCATTTTAATTTTTTCAAGCCTTTTGAGGGTGTATGCGGGTTGTTTTGGCCACAGTCGCGTATGTACACTGGCATACTATTTTCTTCATGTGTACATATGCGAGTTGTCCTTTGAAAACCCACATACACACAGGTCCACTCTTTTTAGGAAAGCATGCCCCCTCAAAAACAAAAAGAAATGCATAAAGACAAAATTGAAATGCAGGAGGGATACATTTGTACTTACCTAGTCCAAGTGGAAGTTTGTTTATTCCTCCAAATCTCCTAGAATCAACTTCTTTAGAAAATGAGAATTTTTCTCCTTTTGGTCAATTTTCAAAATGCAATGGTGAAAATGAGTTGTCAACTTTTATTTATAGATTTTTTTGGCCCTTTTTGCCACTTTTTTGACCCCCTTTGTCGTTTTTTCTGGCTTAGAAATCATTTAATTTTGTTCCTGAGTTTCTTATTGGATGTTATGATACACTTTTTCTTTTGGTTTGGTAACTTTTTGGGGGATGGGTCACTTTAAATATCCTTTGGTAAAAGTCGTTTTTTCCAAATTTCTGAATATAAGTTAGGTTTTCACCTCCACTTTCTCCATCTCGTTGTCTTTTCCACTTTTCCATATGATTGATCCCACCGAAGTGTGACACAGAACCTTCATTTCTTCTTTAGAAGTGTCATGATTAGGTGGTAGAGAATACCTTTACATGGATGCCCTAGATAGATCCCTGTTGCATTTTGGCATCCATGCTGTCTATAATGACTTTAGGCTTGCGAGTCCTTATTATTCCTTTCATGATTATGAGATTGAGCCTCATTCATCTGATGCACCATCATTCTTGGCGTCACCCTCGGGACTCCCAAAATGAGCAAGCTTTGTTGTCTTTCAAGCTCACTTTGAAACTGAAAGCAACATCAGGCGAGACTGCATTTATGCTTTTCGATATTGTCTGGATTAACTGAGCAAAGTAACCTTCTAGAGTCTTCTTTAAGCCCTTTTCAGACTCTCTAAACATGAAATGATTGTCGAGCGATATTTTTTCCCTTCATGCTCGCCAAACTCAAATTTGAAGGCACATCTGTTCGGTGGTAGTTTACCTCTTTTTCAGTCTGGATGGTCAATTGTACGAACAAAGGTATACTCTACAAACTTTGGTTCTCTAGAAGAGTATTCTTAGTCATAAGTTTAACCCTTTTTTGGGCCCGAGGGACTAAATTTACAAAAAAGGAACATTCTCCTTGGTTTTGGTTTATCACCTTTTTCGGGCCTCGAAGATTACTTACAAAATAGGAACCCCCATGGAGTCCACAATTAAGCTCTTTTCAAACTCCATAAAATTGAAAATATCATCGAGTGACCTTGTTCCTTCACACTCATTAAATTGGTCCAAAAGAACATCTACTGGCATGAGTTTACCCATTTTTCTGGCTTGTGGATTATAGAGGAAAAAGGTACGCCTCATGAGATTTGTCTCGCTAGGAGAGTTCTCCTCAGTAACTTTTATACTTTTTTGCGCTAAGGGTACTAAATTCAGAAAAAGGTTGTGATTCCATAGTTAAGCTCTTTTCAGACTCCTTAAAATTGAAAATATTGGCGAGTGATCTTGTCTTTATAACACTCGTTAAAATGGTTTTGAATAGACATCTTTTCGGTGCCAGTTTACCCCTTTTTTGAGTCGACTAGACTATCTCTGAAAAAGGTACTCCTTGGAGTCTTCTTTTACATTTTTCCAGACTCTCTAAATGTGAAAAAAATACTGAGCTTACCTTCTCTGGGCTCATTAAAAATTACATTGAAGGGGGTTTCATTGTGTCTTGCTAATTGTTGATGGGCGAAATTAAACACTTGCCAACTGGAAGAGTGGATCCGGTCCGGGGTTGTTTAAATAACCCAAGCCGTTTGGGATGACCCACCCTGACGGGTTTAGCGGCTCCGTTAGTCGATCTAAGTCCTAGGAAAACAAATGAAAAATATACTAAGGAACTAATCTAAATGAAAACAATTTAAAGCAAACTAAATAATAAATCTAAAATACATATATACAATCTATTACCTAAATTATACAACTATAATTCTATAAAATTAAATGTTCAATTACCAACAGAATCAGATCCAATTACAAATATACAATATTTACAGATTACAGATTTAAATGAAAACCTGCAAAAGTCATTTGTAATCTGTCCTAAGACAACAAAACTATTGTTTTTTTATTTTTATAATTTTATGAGAAAGAAATTAAGTAAAAACTATCTAAGCTAAGCAACTAAAATAATAACTCTAACTACAAATCTGAACTATACATATATCTAACTAAACTACTTATATTATACTAACAAATTAACTATCAAACAACAAATAACAAACTAACCTGAAGTAACGCTTCAGGCTTGTCCTGTATGCAGTAGTTGATTCAGCTGTTCGGTGGGAGGAAACCCGCACCAGATTCTCCGCGAGCTACTCGTAAACTAGAAGCAGTTGTGCTCTTCAAATATAAATGACAGGACAAACAAGACATAAAATATTACAACAATTTTATGATTTACAAATCATCGCAGTCAAATAAATCCTTGTGCAAAATTTGTACATAACAATTCAATTAATGAGAAGATAAACCTGTATTCATTAAATTGAAATAGAGTAATTGTTTTATTTTTAAATAAGAGAGATCAGGTATGGATAACATATAAATCGAATCACATCAACATGCAATGAATCATGATAGCTAAAGTAGTCGATAATTAATTGCAAACTGATATGCATAAAACTTGAAACAAAAGTTTGATATATTGAAAGCGAAAGCTGTTACAAGACATCAACTTTCATCTCAGTCTGAATCATAAATCCATAGTCTGGTTCTCTCCACAGTGATGATGATGGTTCTATTACAAAAAATAACAAGTATTTAAAGACCTCCCACAGGGTAAAACATCCCTGTGGGAATTATCAAAACAATTTACAAAAAATCTGGGGATAATATCCCAAGTCTCTATTTCTGACTCAAGCTAACAACCTATAACAAAACTGTATCACAAAAACATCTCTCAAACTGCCACAACATGCCAATTGGTCATTGAAATTCGTATGCACCTGAAAGTGGACAAGAATAGACAAGTTTAGGTGATATTTTATTGATAAAATTGACAAAAATCTAAATTCTAAGACTAGCTACAGAATCTTGTGATTCTGTAGCTGGTCTAATTTGAGCACGGAAACGTTTTAAAATCAATCCAAAACTTAAAGAATTATATTTAAACTATTAAAAAAACATTTAATTGATAATTGGAAATCAAATGAATTATTCAAATCAAAACTTCTATGCTAATTTGAGAGCAAACGAAATCATGTTTGAATCTATTTTAACCAAAACGGGTTGTAACCGATCAAGCATATTTTTTATGCAAAAGTTTATGTCAAACCAACACTTAAAAAAATTGTTGTCGAATCAAAACAAAATTAACAAGATCGTTTAAATCCAAACTAACTTTGAATCCATTGTATTATGCAAGCGATTATGCTAATCGAGGCACGTAGCATTGTTTGTGAATCAAATCAAACAAGAACGAATTGAACTGATTTAAGATCGACACAATCGTTATGCAAAATCAAAACATAGCCATGTCCGAATTTAGCAAACAAATATTGTGTGCAGGTGGAATTGATTCAATCCAAAATAGAATCCTTCCTGGTAAATCGAAGTCAATAGGATTGTTTAGAAACACACAGAACTTAATCGAAATCAAACCAAATCAACTATCCACACAAAATTGTTTTAAAAAGAAATACAAACAAAATCGAAAACAAATCAATCATTTATACTAAACTGAGAATAATAAAATCTTATTAACTAAATCGTATATGTGTCCGAGTTTAGCAAACAAATTTCCCACTCATGATTCATAACAAAATTATTTTGGTAAACAAAAGTAATAGAATCATTTTGGAACAAAACGAACAGAGCTATTGAAAGCAAATCCAATCGGTTATATTAATTCAGGCAAACTTACAAAACAAAATTAATATTGAAATTCATACCTGAGTAGTAAGAAAAGGCTTCGATCATGATAACTTGGAATTGACGAAGGCCATTGATACTTCGACATTCCTGAAGACAATTGAACCGATGGTTTTTTGTTTCTTGTCGTTGGCTTGAAGCCTGTCGTTCTCCTTCGACAGCATTGTCACCTGTTCCTCTAACGATTTGATCTTTGATTGCAACAGGGGAACATCAGAGTAATAATGCTCTAGCCAAGCATTACATTGGATACATGGTGGTTGATTGGGATTTAGCATCCCAGGCGAGGGTTTGTTCAACTTACCATGGGTTTCTTTGTGCAGCTTGATTCTTGGGTAGTTAGGATCATTTTTTAGGCATGGGGGTAAGTTAGAGACGCAGTCATAGGGTTTCTTAGAGCATAGGCCATGGGAATAGGGGTACTCCTTAGCTAGGAAATGCTCAATATCAGAGTCTGAGTCCTCTCTCAACACTATGGGCTTTTGGTCAATGTTATGTTTAGGCTTGTTTCGGGCAAATCTCGATATCAATCGAGCATTTTTCTTGCCCTTTCTGTCGACAGTAGTAACATCCTTACCTTTTTTCTTCACAAGATTCTTGACGACCTCAGTCTTGTCTTTAGTACACGGGTTGGTTATGATGTCGGGTAGGTTGATGTTAGGGAAATTCGAGGGTTTGGCAGGGGGTAGAAGGATATGAAATGGCACGGCTGGCTCAACCATAGTTTCTATAACCACAACCTTGTCAATTTGAGTAGACTCAGGATTGGAAAATCCATTCCTCAATAGGAAGGCTTGCCAATTATCGCCATGAAGGCTCAAATGGTGGACGATGATGAGTTTAATTAGGCCATGATGAAAAAGGATGTTATCAGCCTTCTCACGCTTGAATCTTTTAGACATCTTGTAAAGACTATGCAAGAAATAATGCGGCATATTCAAAGGGTAGCCTATGAAATTCATCAATAACCGGAGGTGACACAGAAACACCAAGCCATACCAACCTTCACAGGTCAGAAATTGTTTCACAATTACCAAAATATCGTGCCACCTGGGTTTGAGGGTAGAAATAGGCATACCTTTATCACATGAAAAAATCTTTCTTGATACGAATAGTGATGGCCACGACACCTCATCTACGTTGGATTTTTTAAACCATCTTTGACCTATAGCCGATAGTCCTGTAGTCGAACTTAAGAATTCCTCATTGAGCTCAAGTTGTATGTCTCCGAATTTATCCCTATGACCATCGAAGGTGAGGGTGAATTGTTGGGCAACTGAATGGTTGAAACCCTCGAACCTCTGTATAAACACCAGCCAACCACTGTTTTCTAAATCCTTATGGGAATTATCGAATAGTAACAGAGTTTGGCTACTATTTGGATCTATGCGCACCACCGGTGCCATAGACGGGAGCACACAATGAGAAGGGTGCACAGGCAAGGGTTTGAACAGAGTATACGCGGGATCAGAACGCTCACAGGCTTACCCGAAAACTAACAGAGGTCACCCGAGATAGGGGGAAAGCATTATTGACCGAATGTGCAAAGGTGGTGGAGCTAACTTGGCCCATGCAAAACAGTCATTTCCCACAGTACAACCGACGACGCATATAGCGATTTGAATCACCATTGCATATGTTAAAAACCATGCCATTCAATCAATCAATGAAATCTATGGTAAGTGGACCAAACATTTGCAGGAGCAATAGTTTTAGCATAGTTTTAAAACCAAAATAATGATTCGAAATCAACACCAAGGGTTCGATCATGTCAAATATGTATGAAACGATTTATAGCAAGGGTCTAACCACAACATCAAAGTTTTCATGAAACCAATGTGTCAAAGAAATCGATGAAAGAACATAGAAATCAAACCACCAATGCATCACAAAATTGATCATAATAATATCATCATTGTCTTGCAAAAACGAAGTCATATTAACAATTAAAGAATACCAAATGAGTAAAGATATTGGAGTCTTGCCAATTGTGTGACTATAATAAAATTGGAAATGCAATGAACACATAAACAAGAGTGCCATGACCCTCAGTCGAGGAAGATAGATATGAAAGGTACCTATTTGGTGGTACCTACACTCAATAAAATGAGAAGATAAGTTAGTGAGCTAAGTATTTTGGAAGAGATGACGATTGTTTACTTGAAAGTCATGAAATGTGAACTGCATTCAACAAGGATGGTTTAATTATAATGTAAGGCCTTTTGAGATTGATTTCATGTTATTTTATGCCATCGCTCATGATTTTGATTTCTCATTATTTCACATAGAGATATTTTCTCTATATTTAGATGTTATGTTTGAGGATGCTTTAGCGATGTGAAATTAAATTTGCACAAATCCATTTCTTCATGGTAATGAATTCTTGTTGGAGAATATTGATCTCAGGTCAAGAGTAATTGCAGATACTTTCACATTTCTTATTTTTCAATGAAGATCTATCTTGGTAAGACATATGATTTTCCATAGGCCTGCCATTTTGTTAAATTTGGTAGCATCAAAATCATTCTCCAATGAGAGGCCAGATGGGCCACCCTGAGGCTAGCTAGGGAGATTTGCAAAATCAACCAATATTGTGAGGTATTGAAAAAATCTAGGGGGGTCGTACAACCTCTATGATTCAAACCAAAATTTAGGAAGAACGAGATTCTTTATGATCTTGTGAGTCAATATGTAATTCTAATGAAAAATCTAGAAGGAACGTACAACCTTTGTGAGCATAGACAATCTAGTGAAAAAATCAAGGGGAACGTACAACCTCTGTGAGCATAGACATATTGATGCAAAAGTTAGGGGGAACATACAACCTCTATGAGCCTAGTCAAACCTTGTGAGCCATGAGAAAAAATCAAGGCATCTAGAAAAAGTTAGGTTGAACATAAAATTCCTATGAGCTAGAAACAAACAATCTTCCTCATAATGCAAATAATGTAAATGTATTGATCTAGTGCGTTGTCACATGTAACACTATCCACCATGAACAAATTTGAATTTCCATGTAATGCAGGCATCACCTGCTATGTCGAAGCAGATCTTCGATTCTGCCATTTACTGTACTGGAATCTTTCTTGCATATGGTCTTCATCATTCTTTGACAGAACTAAACTTAGTTATCTGTCACTACATTTGGCAGTTTGGTTCTTGTGGCAGGAATATTTCCGAATCTGGCGAATTAGGCACCTTTGGTTTTATTAGCACCCAACAGAAAATAAATTTATGCATGAAGTAAGCACCTTATGCCCATACACCGTGACCATAGTCCAACTCAACGGAAATATTGCCAACAACCTTTTCGTACTAACCTCACGCCTCCGCTTCCATATATAGGCAGACACGTAGCTCCCAACGGAGAGTGAGAAACGCCCTCGAATTTTGAACCTTATTTCTCCGTTTCCATACACCAACGGACACTTGTCTTGACCGGAATTCACCAAATGCATTTGGGGTTGAACCCTCCATTTTCCGTTGTGTTCTGGGTAGTCGACTTTTTGCTGTTCGATTCCACTCGGATTTTTTTTTGACCATTCGTCTCCTGGATGATTGGTACTGTCGAGCCTTGGTCCGTCCGAGTCACACAATGAATTCCACCCTT
>JZKD02S1744494.1:94309-114819 GCA_000966675.3 Picea glauca | reverse complement strand
TTCACTTTGGTTGGTTTGTGTTGTCTTGGACTTGATTTCACAAGAGCACCAGAGCGAAGCGGGAGCAACAGAGACCTAAGGAAGTGATATAAAGGTATGTCACTCATTCCTTCTTATTAGTAGATTCAATGACTACAACTTAGGGAAAGAGTCGTGTCCTGTCCTATTTTGTTCTAGATCTAGGTGGATCTAGGTAGATCTGTTAGTTTCCGCACCTAACGATTTATCCGATAACAACGCATCAAACTGCTTCTGTAGTTCAAAATTCTTCTTCACCCATTGGTGTTGTGTTGGATCTTGTCTTACTGCGTCATTTCTTGTCTTATATCCTCCGCACGTAATTATGTTGATATTTATTCTATCCTCCCTTGATTCTATAGAAATCCACTGAACATTCTGATTGTTATGATTTCTCTTTTCTTGGATCTTCCCAAATAGTGTCAAACAATATTCTGTGTCATGATATGATGCACGACAATACATACATGTCACAGGTGGAAGTGGAAATTCTCTTTCATAATTTCCTATTGTTGATAATTATGCCATACCATCGGTCCTCTGTCTCTTCCAAAGCCTCCTCTTCCTCCTCCTCTACATCTATAACTAGCTTGATCTCCTCACCGTGCATTATACTAGGGCGCCTGGTTATATTGTGCGTGATTATACTTTGGTTGCGCGGTATTTTATTGTAGCTGGGCATTGTTATATTGCTATGGCACAATGTTATATGGGGCTGGTACTTGGTTGAACTATGGTGAAACTTTCCCTATCATCATATCTTCTTGCATCGTATAGGTATATGATATTCATTCCCTCATCAACTCTATTGTCCTGCAATATTTTTCATCATGGCCTACTGACTTGAAAAATTTGCAATATGAACTCTTAGGCACTATCTAGTATTTTTTCATTATTGGACAGTGATATGGATCATGCCCCTATGTCTTACAGATCTCACACCATAGTCCTCTTGATGGAAAAGGGTTTGGCAGTCCTGTTTCCATGTACTGCGTGAATGTTGGGCATTCATTCTAGTGGTGCCCTTCTGTCCTGCATGTGGTACATCAAACAACTTATCTTTTGTCCTTACCCTTGTTCTAGTTTAGTTGAAATGTTAAGTTCTTCAGATCCTCCTTCAACTCCTCTATGGCTGGATTTGTCTTCTGATATTGTTTCTCTTCCATTTGTAGGGATGCCTGTAGGGCCACTACCTGAGTTTGAAACTTTTGTTGTCTCAAAGGGTAATTCAAATGTGGTAGCAGGGAATTGACAAAAAAATTCCTATGGTGCATGCTTGTCATGGAATACTTTATCTTTCCATTCTATCTTTTGAATCTCTGTTCAATCTCCCACACAAATTCTTCAGGTTTCTGTCTGATCTCTATCATCTCATTCATGTATTGATCCTCTGAGCTAGGCTTCTGGAATTCATTTATCAATAGCTTCTTGATATCCACAATCATTATGGTTGTCCCCGGTGGACTGTTTGCGGCTAAGCTCATGTACCAATCCAATGCGCGGTCTCTTAGTGTGATGGATAACTGCGCAAGTTTAGTGTCCTCATCTATGATCTATTTTGCTTCCCATATATTTTCACAAATGAACAAGTGCTTCTCAGGTTCCTCTGACGCCTCTCCCTTGAATTTTGGTAATATGATGGTGGGATCATGTCCTACCATCCTGAATGTTGAACTACTACCTCGACATAGTGTAGATATTTGGCTACCACTTCCTTAACTGACTCCTCCGGTTGTTGTTCCTTGACTAGATGTACTTCCTGTTGTCTCCCTTCTTAAATTTGGTTTTCTAAATGGTGGTGTTCTTATTGGTGTATTAGTTTCACATGGGTTTATGGGTTCCACACTGACATTGATATGGATAGGAGTGTTTCCTTCTCTTCCTTTTCTTGGACCTCTTGTCTTCCTTTCATATGTTATGCACAATATTTCCTCAATCTTCTCCACAACCCGAAGATCCCCTACCTCTTATTCATCACTTTCCAAGCCTTCCCTCACGACTATGGCTCTCTTCTTGTTGTTCATATTACATCGGTAGGGTACTCCACTACGTGTTCTTCCAACTATTTCCATGATCTTCTTGATCTAGTCTTCCTCCATCATGATTGGATCCAAGGCCTCCTCCTTCTTTCCTCTATCCATTTCTTCCTCCATTTCTCCGTCTCTTGTCAGTGCTTCCCCCCTTCCCCCATGCACACAAGGAAGTTTAGCTATCTGAGGCCATTGTCATTACACCCCTATTATATAGTAATATCTTAATGGAAGTATACAATGATATGATATACCTACCTTGAGGTCCCTTCAAGAACTCTTTCTCTGTTGCGTTGTAAGACTTCACAGTATCTACTGCAAATTCTGTGATAAATTCTACAACAATGATGTCTAACTAGAAATCTACTGTGCGCGTAAATTTATTGTCAACTTGTTGTAACTACACGATCTCCATAGGATTCCACTCTAGATGTTTGATTCAATTTTTAGGGTGGTTGTCTTTCAACCTCAATATCCACTCCTACAAGTCATCGAATACGTACTTGTCAAGATATTTGCACAGTGTTAACTTCAGGTTTTTGTTATCTGTCTGCGCAAACTCCATCTCCTTTGTTTTCAACTATATCTCAATCTCTACCTTCGTTGGGTTCCATGGTCTCAAAATCCCCTCTTATATTCTCATTTTTTTAACGTTTTGTTGCCAAATCTAACATTCTTTTTACACTTCTTCAACAGATATTATTCACTCAATCCCATTTTGTTCCAACCGGCATAGAAGGCCAACGTGGATTGTGACAGATA
This sequence comes from Picea glauca, assembly GCA_000966675.3. Lineage (NCBI taxonomy): Eukaryota > Viridiplantae > Streptophyta > Pinopsida > Pinales > Pinaceae > Picea > Picea glauca. Next base: position 112,009 of record JZKD02S1744494.1, on the reverse strand, counting down.
GGGTCATTCAACAACCTTGTCAAGTCTGGCAAATGCAAGGTTTCCAGGAAGGGAAGTTTGGGTTGTTGGTGATAACCTGGGAAAAAGGGGCCTGGAGTTTGACTGGCACTAGGTTTCCAGGAAAAGTTCGGTTGCTGGCCTGGGTGCTAGTAAAAACCATGGCCATGGCCAGCATATGGATTTTGTGTGTGAGGAGACATCGCCGACTAATTTCCAAAATAGGACATAAGTGGTTGGGCATGCATTACATTCGAAGGATTTTGGGAAGGATTGATCCATGTCGGTCCCGTGGGGATAGGCATAGTGCTTTGTCTAGGGTTCCATTGATTGTGAAAAGAATTACCCCATATTGGCATTCCGTATGAGGGAACGGATCCCTGCCCAAAATTCCAAGGCCCTGGTGTGGAAGAAGTTCCTGGGTGTGCCCCCTGTACAGGAATAGTACCCTGCATAGGAATAGATTGTCCAAAACTAGGGTTGCCCCCAGTCGGGAAAGTAACTGATGAGAAAGCGTTTTTACCAAATGCACCGAACAAAGAAAACTGTGTCAAACCTACCGGCATATTATGTGAAGGTGGTCCTTGACTCCTCGCTCCAAATAAACTATGGTGTGTAGGTGGCCCGACGGATTGTTGATGCGCACCACCAAGTGAAGGGGACAAAGGAGGTATATGACCTCCCCCATAAGGGAAAGCGTTAAAAGGAGAAGGAGTGCCCCCTATGTGTCCTTGCAGAGGAGCGGTAGAGCTCCTTGCCCCTAGAACTAAAGTCTGTGAAGTGGAGTAGGAAAGTACAGGACTTGTACCTGAACTAGGCATCCCGTATGAGAACAGAGGGCCTGTTGCACTTGGTGTGAAAGGGGTTGTGGTCACTGCCAGAGACGGGATCAAACCACTGTGCGATGTAGTTGCGGTTGAGACCATGGTGGCCCGGACCGGTGACGATGGGTTAGGAGGTGGAAACTCTCCTATGGTGACATCTGTAGTGGGAATTGAAGAATTCCCAGAAGGAGTAACAACATTTGTTTCCATTGCTGTGTGCGACACTGTCTTGCACTCGTAAGGATGAATCAGTATGATGGTGGGTGCCGAAATATCAGTGGTGAAGGTTTCAACTAGACCAAAATCTTTCACTCCAAGGTATACAATGGTCGATTCCTCTAGATGTTGGTCGGACACAATTTCTTGTGACCCAGTCACTTCAAAAGACCCTTGTTGGTCTAGCTTTCACCTTAGTGGTGGCAGGGGTGGCTCCATTGTAACCGACGGCAGGCCAAGAAGCCTTTGTGACCGACAGAGCTCGTGATCCTCCATTGTGTGAGAAGATCAAAGACACACTAGGGTAGTCTAACCGTTCAAAAACAACACACACTAAAAAAGTCCCTAGAATATAAGACAGACAAACACTAAATTAATTGGAAGAACAATTACAACAACCAACACTAGAGAAACTTATCGGTGCAAGTGCAACTCGAACACATAAGCACCCTCTGGGTATACTCTGCAAAGCATGGCCTGATTTTTGTCCTAGGTACCATGGTATACCCCCGCAGTCACCTGTGTATGTCCCTAGAAAATATAGGCAACTAGGTTTCCAGCGCGTAAACAATCACCAAGCGGGTACAGTCGAAAGTCGGGTAGACCACAATGAGCAGGGTATCGAGCCCGAAACCTGTCAAGGGTATCTAAAGAAAGTGGTCCATAAGACAAATAAATATCTCAAATGGATTCAATACCCACGAATCCCCGTGGCAAATGCAATCGACGGAATCCCAAAACAAGCCCTCTATATGTGTTCTCCACTATGATTGGTCCAACTTTGGAGGGGTTATCTCCGCTACCTTTCCGCACACGACCTCTTGTTTATCCCCTATGTTAGAGGGGGGTCTCAGATAACTTTCACAATACTGAACTTATACACTCCCTAACTCAGACTCCAACGTTTGATTTTAATGGCCTTGAAGAGTTTCCTCTCCAACCTAATCCAAGGCCCTAATCCTGAACTAGTTGGTTAACCCTACAAACATAAAAGTCTAATAAATTTTATATTTAGTTTTAATTTTATGGCTTACCTTATGTCAAGGGGTATGAAAGTGAAACTAATGATGTTTTGAAAGACGAAAGTAAAAATGAATACAAAGATGGAAACAAAAATTTCACTTAACGCAAATTTTCAACAACTTTTCAAATTTTATTTTTTATTTTTCTAAAATCTTTGGAAATCAGCAAACTTAAAGAAGGATTTCACTCGACTACGAGCTACTTATGATCTAAGTAAACTACCAAGAACTTAAGAAAACAAAGATTTTTCCCTGGCTACTAATGCAAAATCACACTTTTCAACCAAACAAGAAAATGAAAGAGATTTTTTTATTTTATTTAAATGCTGATAAAGAAAAAAAGGAAAAATACCAACAAGTAAAAACCAAGAAAAACAATTCTGGCCTAATCGCATATCGCAAAGAATCACTTCAAGAAATCACACACTAGCAACTTAAAAAATGACTCTCACACTTGTATAAAAACCCTAAAAAGTATTTTTTTTAATGACAGCTTTTAAATGAAAAAAGCAAGCTAAGGCTAAGGTCAACTCTGAGTTACTGACTGCTAGGACATAGATTCAAAAACATGAGAGGTATAACTCTTTTCAAGGGAAAGGATGACTGCCTTACCCTCAACAAAAACTATCCTGCACAAGCACGCTACTGATAATCCAACAACAAGCCTGTGAACGCGAGCTGTACAGAGCCAGAGGGCATGTCCATGTGTGCTGACCTTCTACAGGCCGCGTGTATCTCTAAATCTCTAAAAAAAAATAACAACAAACAATCCAAACTAGAAAGAGACCACTAATATTGAGAACCAGGATCTCTTGAAGGCTTGGACACTCTCTTTAACAAAAAAACCAAACAATGTAAGGAAAAATTCGTAAAACAAACCAATTTGAGACAAGACTGCAAACAACCAAAACTTAGAAAGAATTCCAAAAAACCCATGAGAATGACTGATTCTGATAGGGAAGAGGATGATTGCCTCAAAATTTTTATGGAATCTACACGCTACTGCTACTTCTTCAGCTAGTGTTTACACGTGGGCTGCAAGAGAGTAGGGTGCGGGTACACGCATGCAGACCTTATGAAAGATGCATGTACCTCTGTGGGTCTCGAAAAAACACAGTCAAGCAAATAACATAGACAACTGGTATGGAAAACCAAACTCTCTGCTAGCTCAGACTTTGCAGAAAATTCAAAAAACAGGCAGATAAACCAGTCTTTTAAAACTACCCAAAAATACTCCCAGGAACCCTAGAGACTTCCCCAGTATGGTCGCCAATTTTGTTGTGGTGGGAAATCCCCCTATGGACTAGAAAATAGGGTTATATTATGCATCCAGATATGACCAAAAGAAATCTTCTTTCTACCTTCGTCCCCAGACCTAATCCCCATTTATTTTCAGCAAATACATGGTTAGACCAACATACCTTGTTCTGTATGTTCGATGTCGATCCTTCTTCACGCTTGATCACTTGCTAGCAGCTCTCCTCCCAAGGATGACCTGCATACAAAACAAGCAACAAACTATACATGCATTTTACCTACAAACTAATGGGTTAGAGATTCATACATATATTTACTGAACTATGAAGAATTCATATAGTGGGACGGGAAAATAATTTCTTTATTATTAACTTTAATGAATCAACTTACAATGTCGAGACCGACCACTGCTCCACGAATCTTGATCCTGGGCTCCTCTTCAAATGTCCTCCAACTTCTTTGCTTTGTATCTCTTCTTGCACAAGGATGGATAAAGGGCTGGGATAATGGGAATGTGCAATTGGACAGAGTTTCTTTACTCTTATTCTCCTCCTCCAAATGGGACCCCTAACCCTTCTTTTATAGGCTAGAAGAAGCTAGGTATTTGGACGAACCGTCGGCCATGCATGGCCGGGATTTTCAGTTAACTCACCCAAAGCTGTGTGTTCCGTCATCAACTTTCCTTTTTTTATGCTTTTGTAAGTCCACGTGGGCTGTTTTAGGTCAGCTAGCATGTACACATGTGCAGTAATGGAGTAGGGTGTGTGGGCCCTTATAAAAGAGGTTTTTTAAAGAGTTGTTCAGTAGTGATTTGGGAAATAAAGGGATCTGAGATGGCCTGATGCCAGGTAATTATGTCTGGTGAAAATTAGGGTTATAACAGTTGGGTTCCATGATCTCAACATCCCCTTTTATATTCTCATTCTTTTAACGTTTTGTTGCCAAATATGACATTCTTTTTACGCTTCTTCAACAAATCTTATTCACTCAATCCCATTCTGTTCCAACCAACAACAAAACCATTTGTTGGCTTTAACTACTTTATCTACTCTGATATTACCTTACTTTCATAAGTTGACCTAGGTTCATATTTAACAAGCTTCCAACAAAATCCCTCTAAAACTATCGACCCTCCCGGTAAACTAGAAGGCAACACAATACATAGGGTGCATTGCCCAATCTCACCCAAGATAGTTCTATGGGTGGCTGCAATACTCACATGCTTGCAGCCTGGGAATAAGTGGGGATATGTAATTGTACCTTGTGATCTTCATTTATTTAGTCTAACATCTTAATTACTCAATAACTCTTACTCATGCATGTGAAATATCAAATCTAACTAGTTCCTTCATTCATTTATCTAGCATTTAATCATTAACAAAAATGGAGATGCATAACATTCAATCATATAACACAATTTTTACCTTGGTCCACCCCCTCCTGGGATACGTCCACAAATATTTGGATTTCAATCTCTTTTATTATGTCTTAGCAATATATCACACCCCACACATTTACAGTCTTTGAGTCTTACAATATCAACAGGCTTCCCGACCCCTATGAGGATGACTAGATCAAACCAGGATCCTCATCCTGCAATCTAACCCTCGGGATAGATTTTCTTGACTCTTCTCTAGCTCGCTAGCTTACAAAATTTCATAGTTCTAGCCTTTCTCACACTCCCCTCTGTCTCCCTTCTTCGGTCCCTCACCTAGACCTCCTAGGTACTACTTACACATATTCTTGCCTTATCAGTCATTACAATATCTTGCAAAAACCCTAACCCTAATGTAGTTAGGTCTCCCTTGCATGCATGCCTCTCATGCTTCCCTCCCTTGTGTTGCTTTTCCTTCCAGCTATCTTTTCTTCCACTTTGTGATTTTCTCCCCCAAAATGGCCTTTTCCCCAAAATGGGCCTACGCCCAATAGGTGCCCATATCGTGTAATCAAAATTAGAAGATCAATCTTTGAAGCCATCTTCAATATCTATAAAATAACTGTTCTATTTCAACAAGTTCCAATTGACAAACCATCAGCCCAGATTCAATCACACAACATATCTGAATAAAAAAGGTTTGCATATAACATACGATTTTTCAAACCATCATCTTTGATACCATGTTGGGGAATTGGGTGGAACCTGATACGAAACAGAAAGAATATACTACCACTAATCGAAGAAGAGCTAAATTTTGAAGACAAAAAAGGTGGCGCCTAAATAAATTGTTATATCACTTAGTCACAATGCAATGTGATCAGAACATCACAATGCATATTGGACATCTTGTACAAAAAAGTGATATCTTCAATTTCCTTGTTGATAATGACCCGTAGGGTCTTCTATTCATAGCTTCAAGATATAAAAAACTTCCATGAAATCAGGAGGATCTTATCCACATAGAACCATCGATTGTTATATTTGACTCCATCAAATCCACATTGTCTACTCACCTCAACAAGGATGCTCAACCTGACCATCCATGCATCCAAATCATAGTCGATTGCTCGACTGGTCGATCCAATGAAAAATTATCTTCGGCTGTTGGTAGATTGTCCATCCAATAGAATTTTTGAATACTTGACCTACTAATGTAGATATCTTATTGATCGCCGGATTGGCTATTTCTAGATGTAGGTTGACTGCCTGAGTGATTGATTCCAAGAGAAGTGTGATGAACCATCAGGGCTTGATGTTCTAACAAGAGGTTTTTGATAAAAGTTAAATGTCTAGGTGGAGGAAGAGGATCTCACACTTGATAAGTAAAATTTCCTTTATGCCATGGATGAGATGAAAAAGTTTAAACCTAATGGTAGTCTTAACCAAGATCCTATAGGCCCAAAATGTAACAAATAACACATGATTCTGATTAGATTTGTTCTTGTCAATTGTCCATTGGAGGATAGTTTTGAGAATTTTAAAGATGACCTCAACTTGAAAATTCCCCTATGGATAATAGGTCGATGAAAAATAGTGATAAATCCTTAAATACATAGCTAGGTCATGTCAAAGTGAATACTCAAAATTTGTGTCATGATTAGAGATTAATTGTTTCAGGACACAAAATGAGTGATAACATTGTTAAAGAAAAAAACAAGTGACTGTGGTTGTCATGTTGTTGAATGCCTTGATATCTTGAGCCCACTTAGTAAAATAATCAACATCCACAATGATGTACTTAATACTACCAACACACATAGTTTGAAACTCCATAAAATAAATCACCAACTTGCAAAAGGTACCAATATAAATTATTGGGTGAAGAGGAGTTGGTGGAGCTCATGCCTTAGTGACATAAATCTGGAAATTATGACAATGCTTGATTTTTGGATATAAGGTAGTCATAAATAACCATCCCTGATGATATTTTGGGTGGTATCCACCCCATAAAGGTGACCACCACAAGCATCACTATGAAAATAATTTAGGACAATCTCAACCTCATTAAGAGTGAGGCAATGATGCAAAATTGTATCAACTCCTTGCTGATATATGACATCTCCAATGAGGAGATATTGAGGAGTTTGATGATGAATATGACCCCGATCATCACATGACCAATGTGGACCAAATTTTTGAGTGTACAGGTAAACTAAAAAACCAAAATGTCACTATACAAAGGATAATCCAATGAAATCATGAACAAGTGTTCGTGTTGGCCCTTGACCAAGTTTTGAGGAATACTTGGTCATATTTGACCGTTTTTGGTACTCCGACGTCCAGTCGGAGAAGGAGTGCATGGCGAAGAGGAGATCATGGGATCTCCTCCCCTTTTTAGGGATTTTTGGGCTTTTTGGGAATATTGTAATGGGAAAGGCATATTGGCCCTTATTTAATCCTTTTGTATGTATAAATAGAAGGGTAGGAGATGCGTATGAAGGGGAGTGTGTGATGTAAAGTGAATGGTTTAGTGCATAAAGTAGATCTATGTGATAAGACGTCTGTGTGATTGTAAGAGCTCCCTGCCTACTGTAATTATTGTAAGTGTTGAGTGCATGGGTTAGGGGAGGACTTAGTGCTTGGATATACCCAGGGAAAGCGGATCTAGTGAGCTGCATAGATCTCTTGTCCTAGGCGGGGTAGGATCTTGAAGGATTTGTGCTGTAACTTGGTTTAAAAAAGATAATAATAGAATAAGACTTTGTGGACATAGCCCTAGGGTGGGGGTGAACCATGGTAACTCTGTGTGTTGTGCTGACGCGTTTGTCTCTCTCTTGTTAAGTGATCTGATATGTTTAGATAGATCTATTGATGATTTGTTCTTATGAGATATGAATGCATGCTAGATATGATACATAAGATGCTAAGTGTTTAATCTATTAAGTATAACCTGTTTATCATTGCTAAGTGCTAGATCTGGGTAATTATTGCAGTGCTCTATGCTTTTTGCGAAGTGTATTAATGAATGTTTGTTAAGGAATAACTGATGCTAAGTGCATTGTAAGCAATATAATCACAGATCTATGTCCCAGCTAAGGTTGCAGACACCTAAGTCATGCAACCACCTTTGCATCTACCTTAGGTAAGACTTCATCTGCTTCGCAGGTGTTGCCAAAAGGGCCAATAGTTAGGGTTTTGTTGGTACGCTCTTGAGAATTGAACCCTGGGTTTTCCCCTGTGCCAAAAAATGGTTCCTTTGCTGGGAACTGAAACTGTGATTGCTGGGAACTGAAGAAGAAAAAGATTTGTGAAAAATAAGCTCTGTGTGTAGATCTATTTCTCTAGTGCATAGTGTTCTATTTGACCTATGAAGCTTTGTGCCAAGAAAGAGAGGTCAGATATGAAGAAGAGAGGTCAGATATGAAGAAGAGAGGTCAGATCTGAAGAAAGAGAGATCAGATCTGAAGAAAAGAGGTTAGATCTGAAGAAAATAAGTTAGATCCTCGAAGAAAGAGGTAAGATTTGCAAGAAAAAGGTAAGATCTGTAATCTCTATGCTTTGATAAAGGTAAGAATAGTTAAAATTCTTATATCTGGAAGCTTTGTGCTCTATAGAAGTAAGATAAGTGAATTTTTTTTTTCTAAAGCATGGATTTAGGTATGTTTGATAGATTATGTCCTAGCTTCAAAACTAGCGCATTAATAGATGAAAGAAAGTTTCATATGAATAGATCTGATAAGTATAGTGATAGATATGTTATACCTATGCATCGAAAGAATGTTTGGACTAACAAGTGGATGCGGGATCCTAGAAAGATTTTTTTGCAGGCTAGTCACCATGATCCTGGTGCGCAGTACAGAAGGAGTTGCGAAAATTCTAAACGAAATAGAGGATTAACCCTCTGTTATAGTTGTAGAAGACCGGGACATCTTGCTAAGGAATGCCCTGGGAGAAGACCTAGTTGCCTCTGTTGTAAGGCTATGAACCATGAAGTCTTGGATTGACCTAGAATGATTGCTAGGCTTGAGAAGCTGAACATGGAGCAAGAAAACCCTGAAGGAGATCAAGAGACCAAGATTATAGCAGAGGCCCAGAAACAATAAAAAAAGATATTGCTACAGATGAAAGATACCTTGAATGATCACCGACATGTTAGGCTATCAAAGATCTTCAAAGAAAAGGAGAAAATCGAAGCAAGAATAGGGGACTTTGACATTGACTGTACTCTTGATGAAGAAACACAAGTGAACATTATGACAGAAAGAACTTGGGAAGCTATAGGAAAGCCTGTCGTGATCCCTTCCCTAGGAGGAACAAGTTTCTTCAGAGGAAAGCTAGTAAACCTATGTGGAAGGCTCGCCTGGATACCTATGACTGTCAATGGAACTTCTACAGAGGAAGACTTTGAGATCATTAAATTTTTTGAAGACAATGCCCCATTTACCATGCTCATAGGGAAACCTTGGATTGATAGAGAACAAGCTAGATGGACAGAATAAGAAAAAGTTTTGGAATAGAAGAAGCAAGAGTTAAAAGAATTTATGACCAGAAGGATCACACACTTGATTGAAGAACAGAAGAGAAGATCGCATATATTCAATATTAGCAACTTCGATGTCGAAGCTAAGAGAACACTTGAGGATCTGCAGAGATCGAGCTACCTATTTTTGATACAGAAGAAGTATTGTCAAGGAACCCTAGGAAATACTTTCAACAACGCGAAGTAACTAAGACCATAGAAGATAAACATTAGAATGGTAAAAGAATTACTGAGATGAAGCTCACTGGGAAGAAGGCTAGGAAGTTAAGAAAGAAAAGGGATAATACTGTAAGTTTACAAGAGGTTCTGGAGGACACTTCGCAACAAGAAGAATTGTAGAATTAGAGCTTCGTTGAGATATTAGAACAATGACATAGAGTACTTCTCCATGACAAAGCAATATGTACGTTGGAACTGATATACCTGTTCGACCGCCGCTTCGAACGGATCAAAAAGAAGTTATGGGTTACCACTAGACTATTGGATAGCACCATAACGGATAGAATAGAGTTAATGAAAGATTCATATCCATTGCAAGCAGTCCATTGCAGAGTTACTTACTTATTCCATCGTGCCATGCTTGGAAGAAACTTTTACCAATTGAGAACTTCAGCTTACAAAATACCTGCATTATGAAACAATGATTACTCCAGTTTTATTATCTATCTGATTACAATACCAATAGTCCATTGACAACCCGAGATAATGATCCTGATCTTACATGTCTGATGAGCTTAGTGCAACAGAAGAATCGGTGAGAGAAGTACTTTCTAGCTTAAGGACAGAAAGAATCATGTCAAAAAGAGGGATGTCCACTGGAGTCCAAGCCTCGTCGTCGAGGGGTGTGGAAGCCTCCCCATCAACTGCTCGAGCTAAAAAATCTCGAGCCGGTGCAGAGTTGAGAACTAAGCATAGGGACGATGTAGCCAACGCAAAGTTAGTGAAAACCATCCTACCAGCTTACATTCCCCCTCTAAGTGGTGAGATTAACAGGGACAATGTCCCTAGAGACTTTGAATACACCCTAGTCCTTGCATATCTACCGAAAGGAGTCTACACCTACTGCGTAGATCAAGACAAGGTTACAACGTTGAAGTTTTGCGACTTCAACCTGGGAGACCATAAAGCCTATAGCATGCTCACACCATCTAAGTACTTAACGAGGACTAAGGGTTGAAACTCGAATATTGTCCCTCAACAATTGACGATGAACCTTACGCAGTCTACTCTACTCAATGTTATGAAAATACCACACTTCGGCAGACATTAAGAGGTGACTGCTTGTGTGAAATTGATGCTAGCAAGTTACCATGGAGGATACCTATGGTTAAACCGTCGCATAACTATTGATCCAACATTGATAAATAGGATTACTGATCTTAGCATGCAAGGCCCTGATCCCCATGAGGACTACCCTGGAAAGACCATAGACCACGGTCTTTCACAAAATATTAAAGAGGCTTATGGAAATGTTGAAAAAGGCGCGCGAGGTTACAAGGTAGCCTCTATCAAGAGTGGCGCAGTGTGCTTCGCATGTCAGCTAATAGCAGGGAATATGGTATGTAAGAATATACCTACACAAGTATCTAGATTTGTAGTTGACCTTGTAGAGAAGTGCGCGGAGGGACTACAAATGAATTGGGAAAAATATTTGGTCAATCAGCTAGAAATTGATTGTAGAGAAGCCTAGGACTAGGGGCATGAATTCCACTTTAGCTGGCTACTAATATTGATCTTATTTATTGCATGGGAGCTACTGGAAGGCACAACCTTCCCCGACCTCGACCCATTCGAACCATTGGCTGCGAAGTTCAGTACCTTATGGTACTCGACGGACATGAGAAAGCAGTGGAAATCAAATTCCATTTTTCACAGATACTATAACCAACTGAAAGCAACCATAGGGGGTTAAGTTCATCAAGAACCACCACTTTATATACCTAACGCCATGCGCTGAGGAACACCAAGAACAACTTCAGTCCTATTATAAGCTGAACGAAGAAGACCTAGAAGAAACCACCAAGGAATGGTCAGAGGACCTCCTTGTTCCAGTAGATCCAACAGACATTTTATATATTGACATCCCATAAGATGCACAGGACAAATCTGGGCCTAGTAAGATGAAGAAGACAAAGAAGACAAAGGAAACAAAGAATCCTGAAGAGGTTCAGGATGTAGATAGATACTCTGTAAAGACAACTTCCATCACACCTGATCAAGAAGGTAACAACGACGACCTAGAGGAAGTCAAACAACAATTAGAAGAAGAAGTCGAAGCTCCAAAGAAGAGAAAACGATCACCTTCGAATTCTTCCTCTAAGAATAAATCAAAAGCGATCATGACCAAGATGAAGATCACGCTCAACCCTGATGAATTCAACTTTCTCCTCGCAACTTTGAATGAAGCCATAGAAGAAATGGCAGAAAAGTAGGAGGCCAAGCAATAGATGATGTACGACAAAATTGAAGCTGGGCTCCAAGGAGTGCAGCGAGCAGTTCAGTCTAACCGCGCAGTCTCCACTGCGCCCATACCACAAGGAACAACAGAAGCAGGAGATGAATCAGTTCAACTCTACAGGATTGTCGACATAGTCGAAGTACGCCTTTGGAAAATGGAAGAAGTAACAACACAGGCCACCCATGCCCTAAATAAATCACAGGAGGAAATCATAGAGTAGTGTTGAGCTACACAACAAGAGAAGGAGGCCATCCATGAGAAATTTGATAGAGAAAGAGAAAAAATCCAAAAGGAGAAGGAGCATCTTCTCGCGAAGAAAATCTGAATCGAAGAAGCTGTCAATAGAGCATTTCACTCTGTGACCAACTTAGAAGAAAAGGCCGAAGAACCCTTAGACTGTCAAGTGATGAAGCTTGCTGAATTTATTCAACAACTGCAACAAAGAGTCATGGACTTAGAGCTTCAGATCATCCCAAGTACCCCGCAAGAAGAGCACGACCAACGAGAAATAACTGCCCGAGGTACAGTAGAAAGGATTAAAGAACTCACTGAAGAATGCAAACAACTAAGTACCAGAAGTGTGCAGATACATGAGAACCTGATCGAGTACCCATAATTACATAAACTGGAGTCGTAACTCCAGGAGGCGAAGCAACATGCAGATAGACTTCAGATGCAGTTGAAGGCCCTATCAACTAAAGAGAAAATGAAGCGATCCCACGAGCAACGTGTCGCAAAGCAGGAGATCCACATGATCTAGAGCAAGGTCATGGAAGCGACGCAACAAATTCAACCTTTGTAGGATAAGGCATGTCAACTATTTTTAGAGATTAAGAACCAAGGGACAGAGCTACAATAGGTCATGATTATAGCATAGTAGCGCCTAGAAGGACCAGTCAATAACACACTCATCCAGGAGTTCATCTTGCAGGAGGAAATTGCAAAGCAGCAGGTCGAAGTAGCTTGAGCCAAGCTCGAGGCATTCAAAGCGTAATTGGTCATACCTGACTGACTCGGGACGAGTCAAAGGTGAGTGTTGGGGACCTGTTGGCACTTGACCAAGTTTTGAGGAATACTTGGTCATATTTGACTGTTTTCGGTACTCCGAAATCCAATCGGAGAAGGAACACATGGCGAAGAGGATATCACGGGATCTCCGCCCCTTTTTAGGGATTTTTGGGATTTTTGGGAATATTGTAATGGGAAAGGGATATCATCCCTTATTTAGGCCTTTTGTATGTATAAATATAAGGGTAGGATATGCGTATGAAGGGGGGGGTGTGATGTAAAGTGAATGGCTTAGTGCATAAAGTAGATCTATGTGATCAGACGTTTGTGTGACTCTAAGAGCTTTGTGCCTACTGTAAGTATTGTAAGTGTTGAGTGCACGGGTCAGGGGAGAACTTAGTGCTTGGATCTACCTGGGGAAAGAGGATCTAGCGAGCTGTGCAGATTTCTTGTCCTAGGCAGGGTAGGATCTTGAAGGCTTTGTGTTGTAACTTGGTTTACAGAAGATAATAATAGAAGAAGACTTTGTGGATGTAGCCCCAGGGTGGGGGTGAACCACGGTAACTCTGTGTGTTGTGATGATGTGTTTGTCTCTCTCTTGCTAAGTGCTATGATATGTTTAGATAGATCTATTGATGATTTGTTCTTATGAGATATGAATGCATGCTAGATATGATACATAAGATGCTAAGTTCTTAATCTATTAAGTATAACCTATTTATCATTGCTAAGTGCTAGATCTAGGTAATTACTGCGGTGCTCTGTGCTTTCTACGAAGTGTATTAATAAATGTATGTTAAGGAATAAGTGATGCTAAGTGCGTTGTAAGAAAGATAATCATAGATCTGTGTCCTAGCTAAGGTTGCAGACACCTGAGTCCTGCAACCACCCCTGCCTCTACCTCGGGTGAGAGTTCATCTGCTTCGTAGGTGTTGCCGAAAGGGACGGTAGTTAGGGTTTTGTTGGTGCACTCTTGAGCGTTGAACCCTGGGTCTACCCTTGTGCCAATAGTTCGTAAAACTGATCATCATTAAGGAGTGGATCAATTGCACCTCTCGATAGGTTAGAGATGAAATTTGATAGGGCCAACGATTTCTTACTCTTAGGAGTAGCGATTTGAGATAAAATTATTCAAGTATAATGATTAAATGGGAAAATTTTACATTATTGACTCACTAATTCAAGAGTTATAACATGGGATTAGAATTTGCAATAAACTTGGTCTTTCTCATCAAGATATAATAGTGTAGGTTCTGAAATGAGAATACAATGGCTAACCATAACTTCTTGTCATGGTTATAAGACATTGAAGGACCTAATATGTATTTACTAATGTAATAAATGACTTGATTAGATCTATTATCCCCTTCTTCAACTAACACACTAGCCAAGTCAAATAGTGACATGGAGATATAGAGGATGTAATATTTATAAAAGTATATAGGGATTATTAAAAGAGTAGATGAAAATAAATTCTTTAATGCATCAAAGGATTAGATTGTTGATATTGATCATTCCATACAAATTAATGGTATGTTATAATGTGACAATCACAAAAGCACATGTGCACATTAAACATAATTAGGAATCAAGTGATGCAAGAAATTTTCCTTTCCTTAAAAGTTCTGGAATTGGCACAAAGCCTAGGTGGAGGTAGCTTGAAGATGGCTTGAACCTTCAATGATGTTGGTTGTGGAGTCTGATTATATTCTCGATTCATAGGTTTTTTTCAGCCATGATTGGACCCCATTTCCTAACAGGGGGTGGGATTTCCCCCCCATAACTGTCGCTAGGGGGGTCTAGGAGGGGGCCTGGTAAAATATTGTACTTTCATAGTCAATCTGGACCGTTCATTATAAGGTCGTAGATTTGACACTAGAAGTTATTTTAGGGTTTTTTTCCCTAGAAGGCAACCCTATTTTATGAGGGAATTGTACTGTAGCTGTGTATTATTGTGAATACTCTATTCTGAGAGAGGAGTCCGTGAGAGAAAAAATAGGAAGTTATAATGGGTGTGTTGTAGGTTGCATCGCTTCATTTTAATGGGTAATAAAAAGGAAGGACCTCGGAATTTTTCTGGTGGACGTATCCCACACTGGGTGAACCACATATATCTGTGTCTCTATTGTATTGTGTATCTTCTGTGTTTTATTTCCGTATTTGTTTTATTTTATTTCTCCGTGATCCTTCTTTTTCTAACAACCGATATCAGAGCGAAAGGCTACTCGCAGGAAAAGAGGGTTCCTAGTTTGAGTGGGAGAAATGGCGTAATGTTGCATAACCCTCCTACCTCAGCAGGGTCCATCGACCTCCTGGTCAAGGATCACATCAAACTGAGACAAAATGGATCTTCGAGTCCCTGCTGGAATCCTACGATCAAACCCACAGGTCCTTGTGTGAAACTCCGCTTGTGAGAACTAACATGAGGTGTAAGCTCTTCTCCCACGCAAACACAATGCTATGACCATGGTCCACACCAAAAGGCATTTTTCATCTTGAGACCTCAGGAATATTTGTGTGATACAAACCCAACACTCCAACATCCTAAATCCTGAAATCCGACTAATTTCCTAGAAAGCGCTAGCCATTTCTCTTATGCACCCGACGTGACCTTCCACTAGGAACCGGGTCCCAACTCCCAGATATTTAGGGACTTCACAATTCGAAGAATCAAAGAACAAATTTTCCTTCACTTCCAAGTCTCCAACTCCTGAAGATCCGATTTACACTAGATCTATGGTTCAGATCCTCCGTTAATCTACGTCCTTGATTAAATCGATGATTTACCTTTTGCGACTTTGGGAAAGTCTTCGCTTCTATTTTCCCGATAGCCGAAACCCTGAAACTCTTGGGTGCCAGATCAACGACTCAAAATCCCTATGATATGATGGCCCAAATATAATTGCAAGTTCCGGCCTCGCGAGTTTTCTCCTCTGCTCCTTGCAAATCTCCCGATGTTCGATTTCACGAACACCTCGGATCTGCTGCCACTTGTCACCTCTGACCATGGATGGTTCCGATCGTTTCAAAACTTCGAGACTTTGATGAGTCCACTCTCCTGCACACACAAGGATTAAGCCTTGTGCACTTCCTCCGAATTCAATGACTTTTGGTCCAAATTCTTCCAAATCCAATGACTCATATATGTTTCTCTTTCATGCTCTCCTATGTGCCTAGACATAAGTTTCAACGACCCAGATTTCCTCCTCTGTAACTAATCTAATGGTTACCTATGCTCCTCCTCCTGAGCTTTCAATTCCTTCCTGACTTGGAATATTTCCAATCGTTCGAAGGCCTCGGCCTTCATTCTATCTCTTGCAAACCCTATGGTTTTGGGTCTCGCCTGTGTTCTGGAAATGCTATCCCTTCTGAGAATTGGAAATGAAACTCGACTTCGGCCCTAGTACATTTCTTGTTCTCTATGCATAGCTTCTTTCTATTCCTCCTGAGCTTTCCTCACTCTAAAACCTCGAAGGGTTTCTCAATCTCTGCAACTCCTTGTAGGATCCTTGCACATTGTTGTGCTATCCTTCTTGAGCTTTGTCTGAGGCTTGGACTTCGAAGAGTCTCGACTTGCTATTCCTTTCTATTGGGACTCTATGCGTAAAAGGCACTATTCCTCCTAATATTTGCTTGCTCAAATATCTAAGGGACTTGACCCTTGTCTTTCCCTTCGAAGGGGAATTTGGTGCTCTCCTAGAAACCTTTTTCTCAAGCACACATTGCTAAGTCTACAGAGTATTCAACAACTTTGTAAGTGTCTTCTTTTAACACTTCGCTTATCTCTAAACTCGAAATAAAGTTCTTCTTGTGCACTCTTTGCACTCTCTCGATGCCCTCCTGACAGAGCTTCACAGAATCCTCAATGATTCTATTTTCTCTCTATGCCCTCCTCTACATAGTCTCACCTCCAAGGTGTTCAGTAACCTTGAGGCTTCTCCCTTGAGTTTATGACTCCTCTAGTGCGCCCTCCTGGCACATTCTTTCCTGAAATTCCACAGAACTCAGATGTACACTCTTTGCACTGGCTCATAGAGTCTTCAACACTCTGTCATGCAACCTCTTGTATTAATCCACAAAGAACCCTGACTGAAATCAAAGAAATCTCAGACAAAGAATTCTATCTATCCCTGCATATGGAAACTATCACATACATCTACAACATAAAATAATACACAGATGACATTCATTCATAACCACATAAACACACAAAGAATATCATGCAGGAAAAACTACTCTTTGTATTAATATGAATGTTCGGTTACAATATGGGTAAGCTCAGACTACAACAGAGTCTCGACTCTCTCCTTCTTCTCTTCTTCCCTCAAAAACTAAAAAAAAAATCTAGATACAAAGATATTTTTTACAAAAGAGGGGCTCCTCGAGCTCTTCCCTCCAAGCTACCTACTCTCATTAATTACAATGAATTACAATCAATGGTTGTCTAGTTTGGATCGGATCTAGATCTTATCATCTTTTCAACCATTAAAGGCGACTCTATCTACAACCTGTATAAAGGAAATTATTTGGCTCTTCTAGCCTTACAAGCATTTAATTACATTTTGAATTTTGAAAATGAGAGGGCTAGATCCTCCCCCTTCATTGAATGCTCACTCAATGTGTTTTCTAGCTGGCATGTTGCTGGGTTGGAGCAATGCTCCTGCATCATACTCCAACGCTACAAAAAAATGATGAGATCCTACTCATGAGCTTCCTGGATATGTTTAAATCCACCTGGATCCCAAACTTTTATTTGGAGTTGTCCATCTACTCCATTGCTCTGTTGCTGTTGCTACTGCTTCCCTGCTGCTATGGCATGATTCCTTCTACTGAGCTTCCCTTGCTAGCAGTTTCTTCTGCTGACCTCAACATCAACATTCTTATCTTCTCAATCACCTCGTCTAGTTTCTCCAATGGTTGGCTCTCTGGAAGTATTTTTTCCTGCACTTCCTTCTTTGTAATGGGTAGATCAACTCGATCCCCCTTGCTGTTTTCATCTC
>JZKD02S1744494.1:75732-89544 GCA_000966675.3 Picea glauca | reverse complement strand
TTTGAATTACATGTTCGGAAGTCTGCCTTTTTTAGAGGATCTAGTGCTCGATGACTGTCAGAATGTTCCAGACTCAGGCCCGACTTTGGAATTCTTAGGTTCCCAATGCAAGAACCTGAGGTCGTTGAAGTTGGGTCAGTTTCATAACATATTGCAGCTGACTGTAGTCATTTGGGTAAATTAGAGTTACAAGGATGTAGACACATCACTGAGGCGGTTATAAAATTTTGTACCAGACGACTAACAAAAAAACTCTAATAGAGGTTGGGGTTTCATGTTGTAAATATCTCGATGTTGTTGCCACTTTAAGAGCCATTAAACCAATTGGTGAGAATGTGATAAAGATGCATTGCATTTGGGATAAGTCCATTCTTGAGCACGAAATTACTACTTCTATTCAGAGGTCTAATCCAGTTGGATATTCTGTTGTTTCCACAAGGGAAATGACTAGCAATGGAATGGGAAAAAGCCAATTAACTTCTACTGGAGATTCCACCGTCAACATATGGGACCAGGATTGAAAGTATGCATGGGGGCCATCCTTGCAATTGGCTCCTCCTCAATTTTTCCTTGACCTTAACTGCGCAAATTTGGATTTGAGTTCAAGCTCTTTGAATGTACCGATGACAAATTGGAGCCTATATCTTAACCTTGAAGAAAGTTCAAGCTCAAATCTTTTAGAGAGAGGCTCTTTCCAATAGAAATCGACCTACATTCTAATGGTCATGGCTCACAATAGTTGGTCACACAGACAAGCCATGGTGGAAGCTGTTATAGTATCCACCCTATTAGAACTTACTCTTTTTGGTATTACTCTCGCTCAAAAGAGAGCGTCCAGAATCCTTGAGTGCATAAGAGAAAAATTGTAAGACGTTTGGTCCAGTAGAGTTTGCAACATAATAGGCAGCGAATCATCAAGCATGCAAAAAGGAATTCAATCACAAATTTGGTGGAGCAGTTTCAGATTACAAGGAAACAAAAGGACATGTGGAAACATAATTATTCAAACCCCATGCTTTCAGGCATCTCTTAACAGTTCATATATAAGATCATAGCAGCTGGCAACTATGCCCTCATTTTTTGGTAGCTCGAATCTATTCAATACAGGTGGCAAATTAAGGAGATTTTCCTATAGATCTAAACATTCAAGATACTTGGAAACTTGAGGGAATTTGTGCCAAATTCAAAAGCAACTCGAACTCATCAAATTGTAGATTATTTGCAATGGCCACAGATAGAAATTAGAATGGTGACAAAGCATCTAAAGGTTGAATTCTTGGAGAAATTTTAGGATTTCAGCAGTAGAATAGGGACACAGATGGCAGCCATGGAACAACGTAGGTCAATATTAAAGGCACAATTGGCAGTGTATAGGGGCAGATGGTAGTCAAATGAACATGTGGCATCATCAAATCTACATCAAATCATTTGGCAGATTCAATATTCTAAGTGGATAACTTTCAATTGGAAAAGCATTTGGCAAGAGAAGATCTTTTGGGTCAAAAACTTATCTTTAGAGAATCCGATGAGAAAATTTAGGATTTGTTGGCAATCAAATGATGATTTGTTGACAGCAAAGAAAGAGATCTATCACATTAACTTTAAACAAATTCGATACCTATTTCAACTACTTTAATTTTAGTTTGTTTTAGAATTGATTTTTTCCAGCAAACATTTGAGGGCATTACTTTACTATTTAAGCAATGCTTTGTAATAGATAGGTGGCTGGAACCTGTTGAAGGGATACTTTCCCAATTATTGTAATGATCTCATAGAGCTTTTATTTTTTCAAATCTGCAGGGGTACAAGATCATAGTGTTTTTGGATTCATGTGCCATGGCTATTGGTGAAGTGCTTCTCCTATAAATTGTTTCTCTGTTTTCATATGTTTTTCTTTTATTTATTATCTTGTAGAAGTTTAAGAACATTATTTGTTGAAAGATACACTCTGATTCTGGATGGAGATAATATCAATGTTTTCTTCTGATATTTAATGGCAAAATTCTTCATTGCTCTGTTGCTAAATTGATCTTTTCTCTTTTCTTCTATCTCACTTCATTTAAATTTATTGAATCCAGTAGTATGTCTACCTTGCCCTGTTTCATTTGAGATTGATACTTCTACAAATTGATCACCTAGGCCTCTTTGACTCCATTTCCCAGTGGTTTTCCTGTGTTGTCCCAACCCAACCATTTAAAAACCAAAAAACTCGATCCCTCATAACTAGCCTAATATCCTATTCCAAACCAAGTTAAAAGACACAGAGAGAGCCCTCTCCGGGTCTTGGAGGGCTAGATACAAGATTCCAAGTGGTTGAAACAGTTACCTCCGTCAATTTCTTCTTCAGCTGAGAAATTACAGAGTGATAACAGTGATAACAAAAGGAGAGAAGGTGGGTACGTTGTATTTATGTAATGGTAATACTGATTCTTCTATCTCTTAAGCTTCTACACAAGTGGATACAACACTTTGGCAATATAGGATTGGACACATGAGTGAGAAGGGGATGCATATACTTCACAAAAATATTTTGTTTCCAGATCTTAAACAAATTGATTTGGATTTTTGTGAGCATTTTGTTTATGGAAAACAAAAGAGAGTCATATTTCTTAGAGTTGGAAAAAAAAAAAAGAGTTAAAGGTTAGAGCTTGTGCATATAGATGTATGGGGACCAAATCATGTATCATCTCTTGGTGGCTCTTGTTATTATGTTACTTTTATTGATGATGCAACTAGAAAAACTTGGGTTTATTGCATTTGAAACAAATATGATGTTTTGACACTTTTAAGAAATGGAAAGCTTTGGTTGAGAATGAGATAGGAAAAATGTTGAAGTGTCTTAGATGAGACAATGGAGGTGAATATTGTATCAAGGAATTTGATGATTACTATTCATACCATGGGATTCATAGAGAGAAGATAGTTCCAGGAACACCACAAGAAAATGGTGAGTCAGAAAAGGATGAACATGATAATCATGGAGCGTGTAAGGAGTATGAGATTGCATGCAGGGTTTCCCTTACATTTTTGGGTAGATGTTGTAGATACTACTATTTACTTGATAAATAGAGGACCTTCAACTTATTTGGATGGTGGCATTCCAGAGGAGGCATGGACAAGTAAAAAGGTAAACTATTCTTTTTTGAATACTTTTAGTTGTGAAGCATTTGTCCATATTGATAAAGAAAATAGAATAAAGCTTGAGGAAAAATCCAAGAAGTGTAGCTTTATTGGATATGGTGTTAATGATTTTGGTTATCGCTTATGGGATTATGAAAATCACAAAATCATTAGGAGTATAGATGTCATATTCAATGAGAAGGTTTTGTACAAAGATCAGTTGCAGGGAAAGAAACAAAGAAAAGAAAAACTATAATACACAGTTCTTGATGAGATCACTGAAAAATAAATTCCAAAGGTACCATAAAATCAAAATGTACAACAACAGGAGAAACATGCACCTCAAATTCCTTCAAGTGTTTTTAGAATATCTACCAGGTTAAGGAGACCCCCATGAACGATACTCTCCTTCATTGTATTATTTATCGTTGAATGATTCTGGTGAACCAGAATATTATGAAGAGGCAATCCAGGTAGACACTAAAAAGAAGTGGGAGCAAGGTATGAAATAAGAAATGGATTCCTTGGTAAATAACTAGACTTGGGACTTGGTTTAGTTGCCTGTAGGAAAACGAGCATTGCAGAATAAATGAGTTTACAGGTTGAAGGAAGAAGATGGAGGAAAAAGACAGTACAAGGATAAACTTGTTGTAAAGGGGTTTGCACAAAAGAAAGGTATAAATTTTGATGAAACATTTTCTCCTAATGTTAAGACGAATTCAATTAGGAATATTTTAAGTCTTGTGGTAGTAGAATATTTTTATATTGAACATTTAGATGTAAAAACAATGTTTCTCCATGGGGATTTAGTGGAAGAGATTTAGATGTAGAAACCACATGAATATGAGGTCAAAGGAAAGAAAAATTTGGTATGCAGGTTGAAGAAGAGCTTGTATGGCCTAAATCAAGCTCCAAGGCAGTGGTATTTGAATTTTGACAGGTTTATGATAGAGCAAGGTTATAGTATATGTCATTCTGATCACTGTGTTTCATTTAAAAGGATAGAAAATGGAAGCTATATTATCTTAATATTGTATGTAGTTGACATGCTTGTTGCAAGGTCTAATATGCAGGATATAAATGTGCTCAAGAATAAATTAGCTAATTCATTTGCGATGAAGGATTTGGGTGCTGCAAATAAAATCCTTGGTATGAGAATAACAAGAGACAAGAAAAATCACAAATTGACATTGTCTCAGGGTGAGTACATAGAGAAGGTTTTGGAGAGGTTTAGAATACAGAATGAAAAACTAGTTAGTACACCTTTGGCCAACCATTTCAAATTAACTAAGGAAATGTGTCCTAAGACACATGAGGAGATATAATACATGTTTATGGTCCCTTATTCATCAACAATTTGAAACTTGATGTATGTGATAGTTTGCACACGACCAGATATTGCACATGCAGTGGGAGTTGTGAGAAGGTATATGAACAATCCAGAGAAATAACATTGGGAGGCAGTAAAGTGGATTCTCAGGTATTTGAGAGGCACTGCTACTCATGCATTATGTTTTGGAGGTTCATACACTATTCTATAGGGATATGTTGATTCATATATGGAAGGTGATAAATATAGAAGGAGGAGCACCACAATGTATGTTTTTACTATAGGTGGAACAATAGTGAATTGGATTTCAAGACTGAAAAAAGGTTGTTTCACTTTCAACAATGGAAGTAGAGTATTTTTATGCTATAGAGGCTAGTAAAGACACTATTTGGTTACATAGGTTTATGGAGGAATTGGGAAAGAAGAAAGAGAATATCAGTTTGTACTATGACAACGAGAGTACCATTCATCTTGCAAAGAACTAAACCTTCCATTTGAATACTAAGAATATACAACTCAGGTACTATTTCATATGATACATCTTGGAAGATGGACATTTGATGTTGGAAAAGATACATACTAGCCAGAATCCTGCATAGATGTTAACAAAGGGAGTAACCAGGGAGAAACTGAGTTCCTACTCAGTTTCAGTTAGTCTTCAAGCATGAAGGTGAAGATGAGAAATGTTCCAAGTCCAAGGTGGAGTATAGTCCAACAGGTACAACAACAATGGAATTGTTGTGATTAGTCTCCAAGTGGGAGATTGTTGGTTGTGGAGCCTAATTATCTTATTGATTCACAGGTTTGTTTCATCCATGCGTGGACCCCATTCCATAATGGGGGGGTGTGGGGGGGATTTCCCCCAAAAAAATGTCTTTGGGGGGGTCTAGAGGGGGTGAAGAAAATTTTTGTAGCTCCCCTTGGTTGGGGATTCGGGGGAAATGCCCCCGAAGAAAAAATTTGGGAAAAAATTCCTTATAAAATATTGTAATTTCATAGTCAATCTGGATTGTTCATTATAAGGTTGCAGATATGATGGTAGAATTTATTTTAGGGTTTTTTCCCTATAAGGAAACCCTCTTTTATGAGGGAATTGTATTGAGGCTGTGTATTATTGTGAATATTGTATTTTGAGAGAGGAGACTGTGAGAGAAAGAAGATGAAGTTACATTGAGTGTATTGTAGGTTGTATCCCTTCATTTTGCTAGATAATAAAAAGGAAGGACCTGGAAATTTATCTGGTGGAAGTAGCCCACACTCGGTGAACCATGTATATCTGTGTCTCTATTGTATTGTGTATCTTTTGTGTTTTATTTCCGTGTTTGTTTTATTTATTTATCTGTGATCCTATTTTTCTAACAAATGGATCAACAACTATACCTTGATTCGAGATGATGAATCCTAGTAGGTGGAAAACAATAATTCAAAATGCATGCTTGAGAGGATTTAATCAAATATTATACTTGCAACAAAAAAATCAAATATCTTGAAGATATTCCAAGTTTTGTGACCATTTCTTTGAATGAGACTTGAGGTCATTGAGATAAGCAATAATAATTTAAGATAATTCATGGAAATAATATGACACGAGACACTGAAAAGAGACACCAATGTTTTTCAACCCAAATGGAATGAACTTATATGCAAATGTCCCCCATGGAGTGGTGAAGAAAATATTGTATTGATCTACAAGATGAATCCATATCTGGTTATCCAAAAAAGATAGAACCTCATGACTCATGAAAGCATCATGGAAAACAATACAGACACACATGGTGTCTTGTTTCTTATTGACAAGAATGAGATTATACATCTAAGTGGTATAAATGATCATATAGATAAAAATTTCTTGGTGTATGTTCTCCATTCTGTCTTTAATAATCTGAACATTAACTAGACGGATGGACCCTTGTTTTTGCTGCACCGGGGACAAATTAGACCATATATCGATATGGTGTTCTAAATGGCATGGTTGGGTCTTGGAATTTTTGAATAAGACCAAGAAAATATGTTACAAAAATATTAGAATCAATATTTATAAGTTTAAACCTCTTTGAGGGAATAAGTAGCACATATAATAATGTGTTCCATGAAACCAGGCTTAACATAAATGTCACTAAATTTATAGTGGAGGGAATTATAGTCATGTTTCCTTACTCAAAGGAATATAGAGTAATAATAGGTTTTTTGAACCAATATACATGACTCAAAGGTATGAAATCCTTACATTCAAAGGAGAACTAATTGGAATAATTTTTTGTGGTGAACACATCTCTAGGGAGAAAATAAACATGATGGCACATATCATCCCATGGGTAGTCAGGTGTATTCATCACTTTGATAATTTATTCTTCGGAGTGTAAAATGAGATTAGTATAATAAAATGTGTTAATATCATTATTCAAGTGGTTGAAGATGATATAGTTTTGGGGCTAGAACCTATAACAAATATAAAGGTCTATGAGGTGCGGCTCACATAGGAAACACCTACCAATGAGAATATAGTCAATGTGGAGGAAACATCCATTATAGAATATGAGGTAAGAAGCACACAAGTGAATGAGGAAAGACTCATAGAAATGCCTAATGAAAATGATGGGTGGTCAAAAGACAAAGAGCCCACCCAATAGGAGATATAAAAAATGGACATGGTTCCCTCACTCATATTACTAGGGGGAAACACTTTTTCCATTTGTGTAAGTTTCATTATAACGTGATTATAGAATACTTGTGTAAAGAATTGTTCTAAACTTGGGGAGTTCAGGGACATTGTGTGAGTAATTACTATAGGTATCACACAAAGCACATGGATGATTAATACACAAATACTTTTTTCACGACGTAGTGGAGTCTGGAAGAGTGATCTGAACCGCATGGATAGATTTATCAAAGCTCTCTTCTTGAGGATAAATAAAAATCCATAATTATGGAAGCACAAAAAACTTATGGATGTCATGGTTTTTGAGGTTGTAAAGGGAATAGGGATGGGTAACCTTCATATGCATAGTGATATGAGTGGTCATAGCTAGCTTCAGAGGGTTGGTTCCCATAGATTTCTTACTCCCGCCCCCCAAAGACTCATCTTACCTTCACTAGTATGATTTTGAGAAACATTCTCTTCAATCGACTATGAGGTTGGTACAAAAGGTGTGCTCATAGGCTGCATAGGAGTCAAGACTAGATGGGTGATGGTGTTGAAGAAACTAATGGATAATGGGGGTTGAGATACCAAAACATGATACCCAAAGTGAGCCTTGGAATATTCAACATCGTCATAGTAAGGGTTCCAACTATACATAGAGGAGAAAATAGAAATGGAATCTACATGACAGGTGAACCAATGCATGGATTGCCTGCCATTGGAAAAGTATCAATATTATTATTTGATTAAGAATATGATTCTCCAGATGTAATGGTACACATATAATATGTTCCTTTATGGGGAACATTTGCTAGTGGTCTAGAGTATGTATTGAGCAAAGAATGATCTTTGGACACACATGGGTGAGCTTAAGAAAAAAATCATGGATATGATTCTTTCAAGAGTTGGAAAGACATTGTCAAGATTGGATGTTGACTTAGGATCATGATAGGTAATATAATTAAGAGTCACAATATTTCTTTGATGGGGAAAAGTCATGAGACAAAAAATTATGGAGGCTACATCTTTCATGGCATACACATATAACTACGTCGTAACAAAATTATGTATTCAAGTTGGGTATCTCTGACCTCAATGCCAAACAAGATGATATTACTAGCAAGTTTGATGAGAACATTTTGCAAAAGTCCTTATTGTTAGAAAGTATAAAAAGCATACACATGAAGGGTCATGAGTGATGGGATAAAATCTATATAGCCTAAAATTTTCCAAACATAGGTGGACATGACACACGTGGAAGAACCCTCATCAATAATATAATATGGATAATAATGTTCTTAATGGTTACCAACACCTAAAACACAACTAAATAAGGAAGATTTGCTTCTACCTAATATAATTCAAAGGTGATCAACCTAGTGTTATCCAGATCAATTGAGCAAGGAATTCCACTACAAAGGATGGTTTTGAAGTACCTAAGGGGTAGAGATGGTAGTAGGAAACCATGCCAAATCATCCATGTCACTATAATTATGAGAAAATTTTTAATGAGGGTTATGAGTTAGTACAAGGAAAAGGCACCTTTGGTACTTAGGGAGTAGGGTCAAAATTTGGTCGTGGAATTTGCAAGGGACTGCTATTTGGGGGTGGTTCATTTTCCTTGTCAGAAGGTGTGAGTTTAGGTGGAATACCATATTGATTTCTCCAATAATTAAGGTTGAAATTCAAATAATTCATGTATATATTATGTAGTTAATGGCATCTCATAGGATTAGATGTAGATGGTCAACTAAGGGGAGGCCATCAACTCTCTTGTGACTAGCCCTTATGGTGGAAAGGGATTTTGCAACACCATAGGTTGGGAAATAGGAGGATGGGAAGCTTGAGTACAGGTTTGACCTTGAGTAGCATTGGTATACCTTCCATGAGCTACTTCTTCCAACAAATTATGTATCTTAGGTAAAAGAGGACAGTGATGAGGGTAATTTCCATACACCCTACAAGGTGATAAAGGGTGTTTTTTCCTAAGTTGGGGATCCTTTCTTGGCTTGGGAGGATAGAAAGTATCCTAATTTTTTTTTGTAAGATCAAGAGTTCCCCAAGCATTAGTTGACACATTAATAGTATTTCCCCCGTCCCCTTGATTTTGATTGTTCACCTTGTTCTTCCCCTTATTTTTCTTCTTATTGTTTTGTACATTAGGAGGATTGTGCACATTTTGTTGGGAATATGATTGAACCTATTGGGAAGGAAGTTGTTGAACTTGATTTGGTTGAGGTTGAGGCATCTAAACCTATGGTTTTGAGGGTGTTGAAGGTGTACCATGAAATCAATAATAAGGTTTATGGGTCAAAGGAGCCACATAGGATGATGATGCACTACTACATGTGGTACCACTGCAAGAAGGGACATACGATTGAGGTTGTGTATGAGGAATTGAGTACAAAGTGCTAGCTCCATCATGTGACAATGGACATGAATGATCACATGGGTTGTAGGGAATATGAGGTTTCCCATACAAAGGTAGGCCAAATGTGTGATGCTTATCACCATAACGGTTCCCATACATGCTATTAATGGTAGAGAAATTCATCTATGCATAAGGATAGGAGGTGGAAATGAAAAAACCTATAAAACCATATACGACATGGGATGACCCCAATTGATCTTGTCGTGGAATCGACCCAAGGGGAATTGGGAAGTATGGTGTATAAATAACTCTATTGATCATATGTAAGTTATACTTTTCGAGCCTTAAAAATAGCTTCTTTCTCAATTTGGGTAATAATTAATGCAACATCATTAACTATGATAGGGAGGAGTGATTTCAGGAACCAATCACGAAAAATGGAATCATCTAGCTTAAAATTACATAAGCTCCATATTTTGATCCATTCATGGATATGATCTATGATTTGGGTGGTGGTAGATTGATGGAATGAAGTAAGGAATTCAAGTCCTTCATCACATATAATGGGTAATTAAAGAAGGTAAGAAACATTGTCACTCAGGATGCAAATTTGATATGATTCCTAGAGGTTTGGTCAATATAAATTTCACAACTACTTTTATGAAGGTGAATTGATATAAATGTAAACTTATTGAGTCATCAATGATACTATTTGAGGAACACCTTAAGTGAAAGGACATAATATTATTGGCATTCCATTTAAGTTTTTGGATATTTGAAGGGAGATTCGTAGGCATATGATGCCAATAAATATTATTTTGGATGGGATCATTTGTTTGGTTAGTCAAATTTGAGAGGTTAAGATTATCCATGTGTTGGGTATTGGGTTTATAATTCAGATTGGAATTCACATTATCGGTGTTGTTACCGTTATTAAGATTATTCACAACCATATTGGAGGCTGGATTAATCAATGGGGTGAACACACTAGAACTGATGAGGATAGAATATGCAGGGATGTAATTGACTTCAAAGAGTTCAAATAGGATGAAATCAATGGAAAAGCAAGACATTGTGGAGTCCAACTATGTTTTATCCTTACACTTGAGTAGGAGAAATGACATGACTGAGAATACTGAGTGAAGGACAAATTCCCTAGAGACTATGAGAATTCCCAAGGGAGATTAGAGGTACCATCTTGACTAGGTGACACCATTCCCTTGAAAAAAAAATGATGGATACTAAGGGTAGTGAAGAGAAACTAAATAATTAATTTAATAGAACTAATGGATAAACCAAAAATACATGGATAGGTAGTGTGATGAGTGGTTGTAATGTGTTCCAATAAAGTAAATTCCTAAAACAATATTTTTCTTCTTAGAAAATCAAAGGACTCACTAACCTAAGAGGTACTAATGCTAAAATAATGTAATAATAAAATAATATCCACCATGAGAAAGTGAGTGAATATCTAAACAAGGGCCTTCAATACACTCAAATTGATGGTAGATGAGGTCCACCAAAAGAGTGAGTGAAGGTTTGAAAGAGATAGTTATAGTGAAGGGAACTATGGGAAACTCCTAAGGACCAAAAACTATTTGCCTTAGTTTCCATCCCACCTCCCAGAACCACCTAGGTGGAAGCTAATGAATAACCACTAAGCTACCTATTCATGAATATGTACAATATGTTACCTCTCCTTTAACTGAAAACAATGGTTGGGGGATCTTCCATATGAAAGAGAAAGGTGTCTTAATCAAACTTCTAGTGCCAACCTTGGAATTATCCACTCTTAGAGAGAATTCACATTGTCAAATGCGGTTTGAACTGTATTTGATAGAAATGATTTTTAAGTTCCCTAAAGGTCAACATATAAGTCTCAAATGTAATGGTTGTGGTGAATTATTTGGATTCTTAACCCCACAACCCTAGCCTAAGTAAAATATTATTGTGGTCCCTTAGTGGGAAATTTTAGTTGGTTGAAGTTAATTTAATGATTTTAAGGTTGAAATTAGCAAGATAGGTTGAGTATTTTAATTAATGTGTGACTTGTGTGCATGTGAGGTGTGTACAATAAGAAAAGGTTGTTGAAAAGGAACTAGAAGAAATGTTGAAAATAAAACTCACAATAATGGAAAAGTAAATATGACAAGTACGAAAGATAGAAAACTCGTTTTCTTCGATCAAATGTAATCTTTCCTAATCCTATTAACAAAAGTCTTAAAAACCAATAAATCAAAGTTCCTAATACAAACTAGCTAGGGATTATTGCAATCAAGAATGAAAGTGCAAATATAGGAAAATAAAGTCAATTTTATAAGTAATAGAAACCTAGGGAGTTCTTTTCTTTACCACATATTTTTTCCTAAAATAAAGCACTTAAATTCCAACAATTAAACTAGGCATATAATGCAGAAAAATACAAGGAGAAAACTAGTTAAAGCATACCTAAGTTTTTCAAAGAAAATGTCTAAATCTCAACATGTAAATAGTTGATTCCTTATCGAATTTTAATGCAATTTTAAGAAAATCAAAAGCAAAGAAACAACCAAATAACTATTTTGGAATAAATGTTGAAACAAGAACAGGTCTAGTGACCCAAATAGAAGCCCTAAAGGTAGTAAATAATAAAGGAACACAACTTCTTTATTCACCTACAATGTTCTAAGGGAAAACTAAAAAAATAACAACAAAATTTGAAAATAGGCCTAGGGGGAATGAGTACACAAACTGTAAAATTTTAGGATAGAAGTCGAGAAGGAAAAAATTCAAAAATTGAATCATATTGTAGAAAAGGCCCAAAACATGTGTAGGGATAATATTTCACAAATAAATCACACAAAAATAGTTTTCTAAAGTAAAATCACATTGTGAACAAAACATAAAAATGTTGAAAATGTGTATGGATAAGGAGAAAAAATAGGGTTTCCCACCTAGGTCACCTAAATAAACTAAGGCTAAAATAGGAAAAAAAAAAAGAAAAAAACAAGGAAAATTAAACTACCAAAGGCTCCAGGAAGCTCACACACAACTAGGAAAGGAGACAAGGGTCAACTTCCCCAGTGGAGCCTCAATTCAGATTGAGAATTACCCACTTTATTTTTTGTATTATGTTACTAGGGTGTACCAAAATAACCTACTTGTAAGTTGTGCAATCTAAGAAATAGATGAAAGACAAAACAAGAAAATGAAAACACTCAACAAAACTATTTCATAATTTATCCTATGTAATGAACAAGATAAAAGAAAAGGACAAGCATCTAAGATATAAGACAAAATAAAGAATAAAGAATAATTTATAATGCTAATGGAAATAGGACTTACAAACAACACCTTAATAATGACTTGTTGTATAAAATTGAGCTCTAAAGCCACTTTGAGGGAAGAGTCATTTTCCTTCTCGTGTGCTCCAACTCTAGGTTGGTGGTAGAAATGAAATGCAAAAAACATAAAGAAATGAAGGACATGGTGTAATATATCTCTAGTGGAATTTTGGTAGCATAACATTCCTATGGATTTTCGACGAAATGAGTGACCTTAATGGATTTATTTATAGGTGAAATGATGGACCTTACTTTAAAGCTAGTTTCAATGTGAATTATCCCAGTGCATTAATGAAGTAATGTGATAAGGATGATTAACTAAAAATAGATCAAAACCTATAATTAGTAATAATGTCTTGATAAGGTCCACACTTTCCCACCGTGTCATTTTTTAGAGGCATACATATATTAATGGGATGTAAAAATATTGGTGTTCTACTTTAGGTTGATAACATAGTTTTTTAGAGATTTATTGTAGACATGGGACATGGAAAATTAGTTGAAAAATGCACTATGACAATTTGGTCAACTTTGGGGTTGGCCTTTGATCATTATGACAAGAATGACATCACACGATGATGGAAATGAGGGATAAAGATGCCAAAGTGATGTTTTTGGTTGAGAGTGATCATGGCAAAGCATGTGAGAAAAATTATTCTGATAACACTTTCTCTTTCGTATCTAAGGAATTAATTATTCTTTCAAGTGTTTCATTATCATCATCATCATTATTATGTATCTTCAAATGAAAATATTTCTTCGAATTATTAATGAAGTAGGCCTAATTATTACCATGTACCATGTATTATTAATAAATAGATATTATTAAGATTCTATATGTGGGTTCATCATATAAATAAGAACAACACTATTGATGTAAACTTCTCATACCCTTTTAGTATATTAGCAATTTGGGGAATCATAGGAATAAGGAGTCCGAAATACTGGTTGAAGATTTAAGGAGCCCCATTGTGTTTAAGAATAAACTTCCATTAATTTCATAACCTATTGTTCATATATAAGTTGA
>JZKD02S1744494.1:9381-23321 GCA_000966675.3 Picea glauca | reverse complement strand
AATAGATACTAAGTATGTACTCTTATAAAGTATGGACATGATATTTTTATAGAGCATGTATGTATCCCACACTCCATACTTGGCCACTTTTTGGATCGCGGTTTCTCGTTCTGGCAGGCTCAAAATTGGGCCTCTATTGCTCTATATCCTACAAATATCACCCAAAGTTCCGCGATATACAAATTGACAGGTGAACTTGCGGACTGGCTGGCTCAAAATTGCACTTCTATTGTTCCGTGTCTTCCAAACAACACTCGGAGGAAACGAGCAATACATACTAAATATGTACTTTATAAAGGATGGACATGATATTTTATAGAGCATGTACAAATCCCTCATTCCATACTTAGCCATTTTTTGGATAGCGAGTTCTCGGGCTGGCGGGCTCAAAATTGGGCCTCTATTGTTCTGTGCTCTACAAACAACACCTAGAGTACCATGATATACAAATTGACAAGAAGACTTACGGGTTGTCTGGGTCAACATTGCACTTCTATTGTTCTGTGTCCTCCAAGCAACTGTCAGACTTCCACGATAGAAAAATTGACAGACAGACTCCAGGAGTGTCGGGCTCAAGATTTCCATTGTTTACAGATGGGCATCCCTATCAACTATCTAACATTATAAAAAAACATGATTTTCAATTACTAAATTATTAAATATTAAATATTGATATCGCACAATTTAATTACATAAATTAACAATATTGAACCCGTCGATTCGGTAACTCGCCTATTCGAAAAAACCACGAGCCAAAAAGGTTGTAAAATATGAAACGAGGAAGCAGCCGGTCGGGGTGGTGATATAAAAGTAAGTGAAATATAAAGACGTGAATCCGCCAATTTCTGTAACAAGGAATTTTCCGAAAAATGAGTAATACATACTAAATATGTACTATAAAGTATGGACATGAGATTTAGTAGAGCATGTACGGATCCCACATTCCATACCAAGCCACTTTTTGAATCATGGGTTGTCGGGCTAGCGGGCTCAAAATTGGGTCGTTACTGTTCCATGCCCTGCAAATAGCACCTAGAATTCTGCGATATACAAATTGACAAGTGGACCTGCGAGATGGTTGGCTCAACATTGCACTTATATTGTTCTATGTCTTCCAAACAACACTCGGAGGAAATAAGCAATACATACTAAATATGTACTTTTATAAACGATAGACATGAGATTTTATAGATCATGTATGGATCCCTCATTCCATACTTAGCCATTTTTTGGATCGCGGGTTCTCGGGCTAGCGGGCTCAAAATTGGGCCTCTATGTTGGCAAACGTTTAACAAGTAGCGTATGCTTGTCATTGATTACAAGTACAACAGTGGAGATGGTAGGAGGAACAACATTGAGGAAAACGCGCGCAACAAAGCTCAAGATACAGGAGTTTGCAGAGGAGAAGGAAGACATAGATCCAGTGACCATTGGATCCCATTCAAATTTCCCGAAAGGCCGAAAACCGTCAGATCTGCAGAAGCTGCGAGGGAGATAAGCCATCGAGAGATCGGAGTTCTCAAGATCGTCAGAACCGGGACATTGAAAGTCTCGATATCCCGACATAATTGGGACCGTCCATTTGGAAGGACGCGTGGCAGCGATCGGGCGCCACCGCGAGAAGCTCGACAGGAGGCTTCATCGGAGAATCGAGAATCGGAGTTTCACGAGTCTCTTGAACAATTACAACAGAAACCCCGAAATCGCGATGAAACATGTGATCTAGACCGTTACAACAGAAACATGTGATCTAGACTGTTACAACAAAAACATGTGATCTAGATCGTTGATCCAACTCACAACAACAGACCACGTCAGCTAGGGACACGTGGCACAACCAGGGAATGACAGGTGTTAGGAAGTTTCAACACTTCAGGCACATGTAAGTCACGAATCAGAGTGACATGTGGCAATATTTAACACGTGTCAAACCACGTGTAACGTTAGCAGAGTATCGAGGATCGGGACTTTGAAATGACAAAGTCACTTGACATCAGGAATGTCGATTTCACGATGAGCGATTTCACGATTTAATCGCAGCCGCTGAATAAAGATCGCATCTGGACCATTGATTCAAGTCTGTATCAGAGTTTCACGGATCGCGAATTCGAGAGGCAAAGAACTCATTGCATCAAGAATGCCGATTTCGCGATATGCGAAATCGTGAAATGATCTGAGTCATAGGATCAAGTATTGATCAGGACCGTTGATCACAGCCCGTATCAAAGTTTTGGGGATCGCGAATTCATTAGACAAAGAACAAAATGCAAAGAGAATCTTGATTTCACGATATGCGAAATCGCGAGTGAATCTGGACCGTCAGATCCAGAAATGATCAGGATCGTAGATGTAACTCCATATCGGAGTTTTGGGGATCGCGAATTCAAAATGGAAAGAACTCAATCCCGATTTCGCGATGTGCGATATCATGATCCAATTGTGGTCGTTGAAACAAGTTCATATCTGGATCGTTGGTTCAACTCCGTGTCGGAGTTTCCCGAATCGCAATATGAAGAGACATAAGGCTGTGGTCACAGCCCTTGGTCACGAGAAGAGGAGTCAGTCCGGATAAGCTCCACATCGGAGTTTCGGGGATCGGGATTTTTGAGTGACTAAAACGATGAACGCCAAGAGTGTCAAAATCACGATATATGAAATATTTATTGGATCTGAACCGTTGGATCAAGTATTGATCGCAGGGCTACTGTTGCATGCAACATTAAAACTACCAGAAACCACTGATGGTTTCAGCCAGAGGAATAGAAGACAGTTGGGAAAACGGCCAGAGAAGCTGAAGAGTTACGATGAAGATCACGCAGAGCACTCGAGAGGTGGAGAATATTGGCGCAGTTGGAGAATGCAGAGGAATGGAGAACATTGCATGCACAAAGTGCACAGAAGATATAAATACAGAGTACAGAGAAGAGAACGGGTTGTTGTTGTTGTTGTTGGAGGTTGTTGTGATTGTTGCTTGTAAAGGTGATTCAGGTGTGAAGAAGGATCAGAGTGCAGCAGTTGAATAGCACAGAAGAGGAACTGTGCAGAGAATGGAGATGGCGCACAAAGCATAAAAAGCAAAAGACCAGACAACGCAAGTGATATGTGCAGAAAGGCAGTGTGGCAGAAAGAGCAACGAGATGCAGCATAATAGCGATAAGTCGGGTAAGCCACTGTTGATCATTATATCACTGTAATAAGTTTCAGATTTATATTTTAGGGTGGTTGGGAGGTGCCAGGGAGGACTGTTATCCTTAGAGGTTCAAGTGGGTGCTTGAACATAGGGATTTGGTGCTTCCTTCTAGCTGGTGCTAGAGAAACCAGGGAGTCGGTGCTTCCTTCTAGTTGGTGCTAAAGAAAACAAAGAGTTGGTGCTCTCAGCAAGTTGCATCTTGCAAAGATGAGGTTGTAGCCTCATTATGAGTTGGTGCTCATATGTATGATACTGTAAAGAATGTAACCATTACTTATCATATAAAATAAAAAGAGGTTTTTACCCTGCATGGGTTTCCTCGGAAAATATTTGTCTCTGTGTTTCTCATATATGTGACTGATGTTGAATGTGCCTGTGTTTATTTCTCTGCATTATTGTGATCATCATTCAGTTTTTTCTGCAAAGAGTTTTAAAAAGAAGCATAATTGTTTAATCTCAGTAACAACTGATTCACCCCCCGCCTCTTAGTTGTCCAACACTCTATTGTTTTGTTCTCTACAAACAACACCCAGAATACCGCGATATACAAATTGACAAGCGGACTTGCAATATGTCTGGGTTAACATTGCACTTCTATTGTTTTGTGTTCTCCAAGAAGCAGTCAGACTTCTGCGATAGACAAATTGACAGACGGACTCTAGTACTGGCGGGATCGAGATTTCCATTGTTTACGGATGGGCATCCCTATCAACTATCTAACATTATAAAAAAACATGATTTTCAAATACTAAATTATTAAATATTTAATATTGATATCGCACAATTTAATTACATAAATTATCAATATTGAACCCACCGATTCGGTAACTCACCTATTTGGAAAAACCGCGAGCCAAAAAGGTTGTACAATATGAAATGAGGAAGCGGTCGGTTGGGGTGGTGATATATAAGTAAGTGAAATATGAAGACGTGAATCCGCCAATTTTTGTACCAAGGAATTTTTCGAAAAATGAGTAATACGTACTAAATATGTACTATAAAGTATGGACATGAGATTTAGTAGAGCATGTACGGATCTCGCATTCCATACCTAGCCACTTTTTGAATCTTGGGTTGTCAGGATGGGGGGCTCAAAATTGGGTCGTTAATGTTCRGTGCCCTACAAATAGCACCCATAATTCCGCAATATACAAATTGACAAGYGGACCTGCGGGCTGGCTGRATAAACATTGCACTTCTATTATTYTGTGTCCTYGAAACAACACTTGAAGCTCYGCGATATACAAATTGACAGATGGACTCCAGGGCTGGCGGGCTCAAKATTACCATTGTTTACGGATGGTAATTCCTATCAACTATCTAACATTATATAAAAACATTATTTTCAAT
Source organism: Picea glauca (assembly GCA_000966675.3). Taxonomy (NCBI): domain Eukaryota; kingdom Viridiplantae; phylum Streptophyta; class Pinopsida; order Pinales; family Pinaceae; genus Picea; species Picea glauca. The sequence continues at coordinate 18,781 of JZKD02S1744494.1, read as the reverse complement.
ACTAAATTATTAATATTAAATATTGATATTGTACAATTTAATTAGACAAAAAAAAATTGTACAATTTGAAATGGTGAAGTGGTCGGTTGGGCTAGCGATATAAAAGAAAATGGAAATCCAAACACATGCAAATTCCACACCTAGAAGTTTTCTAAGAAACAAACAATACATACCAAATATGTTCTTTTATAAAGTATGGACATGAGATTTTATAGAGCATGTATGGATCCTTCATTCCATACTTAGTCACTTTTTGGATCACGGGTTCTCGAGCTGGCGGGATCAAAATTCAGCCTCTATTGTTATGTGTCCTACAAATAGCACCCAGAATTCCGCGATATACAAATTGGCAAGCGGACTTGCGGGTTGTCCGACTCAACATTGTATTTTTATTGTCCCATGTCCTCCAAAAAACACTCAGAGTTCCGCGACATACAAATTGACATACAGATTCCAGGACTGGTGGGCTCAAGACTGTGATTGTTTACGGATGGTCATCCTATCTAACATTAACTAAAAACATTATTTTCAAATACAAAATTATTAATATTAAATATTGATACTGTACAATTTAATTACATAAAATTATCAAAGGATGTTAAATCGCTTATTTAAAAAGAAATGAAGGAAAAAAAACAAAGGTTTTTTTAAATTCTATTACCGCAAGCATAATAATGACCAATTTGAATTTGAAGGGCCTCTTGTGTATATGATATCACAATTGGACTTCACACAATATACATTCGTTGATTTCAAATTATTCCAGGAGATTAATTCTACCAAGTTCATCGATCAAGGAAAAATGCTAAAACAAGCCACATACTACATTTGCGTCACAATGCCATAGAAATTATCAGGTGGATTTGCGGGCTAGATGGCTAAAAAATTGCAATTCTATTGTTCTGTGTCCCTCAAACAACACTCAGAGTCCTGCAATATACAAATTGACAGACGAAGCATACAACCAAGAACCAATTAAACTCCAAACAGGCCGCAAGCAAGTTCCCACAAGGTTTCATAGAGCAGGACACATCGACCATTGCATCAAACAATTTGATATACAAATAAAATACATCGTGACATTCGTTTTATCTTACATCTGGTATATGTACCTAGTATAAAATAACCAGGGCCATGTATTTTAAAAGAAATGAAGGAAAAAAAATATATATTTTTTTTAAATTCTATCACCGCAAGCATAACAACGACCAATTTGAATTTTAAGGGCCTCATGTTGATATGATAGCACAATTGGACTTCACACAGTATACATTCGTTGATTTCAAATTATTCCAGGACATTAATTTTACCAAGTTCATCGATCAAGGAAAAATGCTAAAACAAGCCACATACTACATTTGCGTCACAATGTCATAGAAATTATTAGGTGGATTTGCGGGCTAGCTCGCTAAAAAGTTGTAATTCTATTGTTCTGTGTCCTCCAATCAACACTCGGAGACCCACAATATACAAATTGACAGACAAAGTATACAACCATGAACCAATTAAACTCCAAATAGGCTGCAAGCAAGTTCCCATAAGGTTCCATAGAGAAGGACACATCAACCTTTGCATCAAACAATTTGATATACAAAGAAAAGACGTTGTGGCATTCATTTTCTCTTACATCCGGTATATGTACCCAGTAGAAAATAACTAGGGACATGGGATATATGGGGTTTTCTACCATGCTTCCCATTTTTGGACCGAACAATCTTATGTGCACGCAATCCCAAGTAGTCGTGTCCGATGAACATTGATCTGGATGTTGAAGAAATATTACAGAGACACATGAGGTATTTTCGTTTCCTACCAAAGTTTGATATTTTTTTTTCCCTTCTTCAGTCGATATGAAAAATTGCATTGTCCTCATTTAAGGTAAATTTGTTGTGTATCCGAAAATCACGCAACATGTAGACACTGCTTGCCTTTTTCTGTAGATATGTTTCATACAACAATTCTGCCAACTTAGGAAGCACATTTTGTAATAGAGGTTGCCTAAACATACAATGCACGGTTGTGTTGCCCATGGTTCGGATGGAAGCATTAAGGAAATGTCCATATATATATGGACATTTTTCACCGCATTGCAGACACTCAATTGTATCATCACTTATCAAAGCGGAGGAAGAAGCAGGAGAGTTGCATTTCGCACATACAGGTTCAAAGGGGGTCGAGTATGCATTCACTGCAACTAAAACACCTTCAACCTAGGAACCCAAGCATAGGAATTAATACATTGAACAATATAATACACAAATGCACCCCCACCCTTAAAAAAATAAAATAAAATAAAACAAGCCGCAGAAATTTGGTGAAGGTTATTTGTATAAGAAAAATGAGGATGATTTTGTGGATGTATACGCACAACAATTGTAGAGCTATCTATTTTCTTCAAATCTTGTACTATATATCCTCGCAACTCTGTTACAAACATTGTCTGGGTTGTCTGAAATATCCTTTCTCTAACATACATTTTCTTTGTTATATTTTTGAAGAGCATAAGTGGAATCTTCCCTTTATGCAATTGTTGCTCCATTGAYGAWTTTTTTTTTGAATAGGTATCGAACAATTGCAGCTGCAACATGGAACAGTGCAATATTTGTGTAACTTGTYTGAAATACATGCACATGTGAAAGTAAAGGACAAAAGAAGATATGGAAAGCGGTACCATTGCCTTGTCGTTGTCCAACTCTCCATCCTTTATATGGATAATATGTTGCGAGACAAGTTTTCTCGCCATTGTTATAGTTGTGCCAATGGTTTCGATTGGGTAAATATCACTACTCTATGCAAGATGCCTGATAGTCGCGTCCGGGACGAAATGATATTATGAACAAACAATGAGAATTTTTTCCACAATACTTGTTTCGTTGAGCGAAATAATTCGATCACAATCACCATGGTTATATACTGTTTTGGGTAATATATTAAAATTTGTAATGGACATCCCATTACCCAACAATATCCTTTCTGCATGTTTCTCGACAAGTTGTGTAGGAATACTCAGTGTTACTGTCATCATGGCCTCCTTGTCTATCATGTCAGCATGCATAATGGATCTAGTTTTGTTTTCCTTGTCTAAGTAGGTGCTATAGACGACCATTATGTCTCCGACGAATACTTGTCTAGTTCGACGGTTGTTCAAACCCTCTATTGATTGTACTTTGGGTGTTACAAATCTAGACCTGGTGACAATTTTTGAACAGGAAAACTAAAGTGAATGGTAGTGTGCATTTTGTTTTGTGTATTCTTCTTTCACTGGCATAAATCTGCAAGTACATGCATAACTTCAATGAACTATGGAGCCAGAGTTTTGCAACCACACCTCTTAGTTTGTAGAACATGTGCTATATTCGACGTCTCACTTGTACTTGTTGATACTTCTTGTGAAGTGCAAACCATGCATTGCAGATGACATCATCATATTCACCATTCCATAGATGAATAAACAACCGAGGATATTTGTTTGGTAAACATACTAAGAGAAGATCGTATTCATATTTACCTTTGGCCTTGTCGGTCTGCTGATGTCTGGGATGAATGATTGCTCATGGCCATGTCACTAGTCCAATTTTTTCTGATGCAAGCATGTGCAGATGAACATCAGGACTAAACAAGCATATGCATTGTATATTGTCCATCAGAAGGACTAGATAAGCGTAAAATTACATGCATCTTGTTTTCTTAACTGGAAAAAATGTGTAATAGTAAACAGGGCGTGAGGGCGGGGCACCATGACCAATATGTATATCGCGGACCCTCGGAAGCTAGGGGATAAATCTTGAACCTGCCAATCCAGCACCCGCAATTGACAAAGTGGGTAAGTATGGGATAAGGTTGAAGGGCGACCATATATGTGAAACCATTAGTCTGCCAACTGGTGCACCTAGGCATTTTCGGAAAGACCACTAAGAATATCAATTAGAAAACAAAAGGGATAATAGAAAATGGAAAAAGAAGAAACATGGATGGAAGAAACGACCATTGCTGCCAAGCCATCATTTTCAACTATAATATTATATGCCCCCACCCCATTTGTATATTTAATTTACCAGCACAATTGGTATACCTTTTAGAAGATTGTACCACAGAACCCTCTGTTGTTGCACAAGACAATTCATCTTCTTGTCGAACCAACCTATTTCTTCCAAGGTACCAACATAGAATATGCAATGGACATGAAGGCAAGTTAGTATGAACACAGACATGTAAAATAAAGAGAAACAAGTCTAATTATTCCAATGTAACAACAAGAAGAGTACACAAAATATATTATATTTGAAGGAAGAAAAGAAAGGGAAAAAATAAAAATAAAAAAAGGGTGCAAAGAAGCAGAAGAAGCATAACAAATATACAAACAATAAATGAAAAAATGAACACTGGAATATGAAATAAGAGCACAGGTATCCACTTGTGTAATTCCTCAACTACATTCTCGCCAAACATTTCATTGTCCTCTCCAGCCATTTTGTTTGTTTAAATGTAGTAATGCAGTGAAAACACAACGGACATGAAGTAGGTTAGTATGCAGGAATGCATGTAATGAAGATACAATAAACTAGGTTATCACATATATAGATAATAATTGAAATAAAAAACAACAGAAAATGAAATAACAATACAAGAATGCACCTTTCTATATCTTCTTCAAGCGATGCAGTCAAGACGCCGTCATTTTCTCCAGATATTCTGTTTGTTTGAATGTGGGAACGCAAAAAATACAATGAACATGAATGGAAGCTGGTATGCATCGGACAACAATTAACATGTACATACAATAAAAGAGACTCAACAGATAGGCTAAAAGATAGGCAGAAACATGAACCTTTGCGCTTCTCCATCCATATCTATGAATGTGTAATTTCTTTTTCCCTGCCCAAAATATATTACAAGCCATAAAATACTATGAAATTGCATGGCCGTAGCTAAACGATTTATGGTTTTCTGTGGAAAAGTATCCAGATATGCTTCCACTGATGGAAATACATGTTCTTTATCCTCCACACAGATTGTTGGTTTTCCATGGCAAACTAACCAGATATGCTTCCAGACATGGAAACATAATTTTGCAGAATCTTTGTTGTACATATCATATCTCAAGCACAAGACATATTGTATCGTGGGCACACCAGTTTGTGTAAAGGACAAGGAGCATGTATTTTCATATGGGCACATTTGACCAAACATGGTTTATAAACGCAACCCGTGTATGCTTTATTTTAACAAAAAACAACAAATATTTCAATTGCACATGCACTTCTCAAAGTATTTTTCATGCAACTATTTTCTTTCATGCCATCACTGAAGCACCAGCAAAATCTCATAGCAGAACAGATATTGACCTCGCCAAACAGGGAAAATAACACAATTGCATGTCAACTCGTGGGTGTAGGGGTTGAACACCGTAAAGCATAGGACCCCAACCTTGCAAAGACAAATCAAACAAAAGAAAACAACAAGCACCAAACCAATGAGAAAACATGAACAGACTCAACTGCAACCCCACGACCCCAAACCGTAAACCTGAGCCAAACAAACAGAACCAACAACCCACGAACCAACGAACCAACGAACAAGCAACACCACTGAACCAGTAAACAACATATGTATCTCCAATGATTACGAAACTGCAGCCAAAGCACAGAAGGAACCATAAACATATGACGAAAATGGCAGTATAAATAAGCAAACATTCTTACTTCCAAATTGCAAACACTGAACAACAAACAAGGAACAAAAAATGAAACTATGGCATGGAAACTTACTCCTAAACGATGAAAGGCAGAAGCGCAGGTCGAATTGTGAACCAAACAACAACAAGTAGCAACCGACGAACCAACGAAAAAGAATCACTCACCGAACCAGTAAACAATGTATGTAGCTTCAACGATGAAAAAATTGCATTGCAAAGATAGAAGAAGGATGAAACATAGAATGCCTATTCAACTATCGGTGGACAACAATATTGTGCAAAATCACTGCAACATTGTATGGAAAATTTCGAGGAGAAATTTACTCCGAGAAACGTATTTAGATAAACATTTAAGGTTGTCATGCTGTGTAATGACCTCGCGATATGAAAACATTTAAGTTGTCAGGCCTGTTGGAGGACCTCGCGTCATGTAAACATTTAAGCTGTCAGGCCTATTCAAGCACTTCAAAAAAAGTGTCAATACATTTCAATACAAATACATGCGGAAAGGACGTTATAAACCTTAGAATTCTCGATCACTACAAAGCTTGGATATCTAAACATTTCAATATGATTAGTACAAATAAAAACTTATGGATATATTCACGTAGCAGAAAATGCTAAGACAAACATTCGAACTAATGCTATCATTAATCCACCTTAAAGCAATACATAGGAAAAATATATGATTCAAAAAGACTGTATACAATATTTTGTTTTAGATATGTTAGCATATAAAACATTGGGAATAGCGAAGCTGACAATAAGACCTCCAATCTCTTATCCAATCAGATTAGTACATATATAGTACTTTTTATTATATAAAAATCTATGTTTTTAGTTCCCTAGCTCCAACAATACATATTATGCAAATATTTGTGGTTAAAGGACAAACTAATAGGTAGTCAATGAATTATCGATCGCTATAGTCCTTCTATGCTGACGATAGTCCCTCTATGCCTACGACAGAGACTAACAATCTTGTCGTGGTCAAAATTACAACAAAAAAAGAAGAATTGTAGTAACAATATTCCCTTTGTATTAAAAACAAAGAGTTGTAGACAAATAAAGCAACAACCACCTAAATTCAATAAGAAGTGTAGCTATTAATATATCATCTTTAGACACATGGAGCGCGATATTTTAAGAATAAAAACCATACAAAGACTAAAAGTAAAATACTGTGTAAAAGAAGGTAAGGAATTTTAACTTTTTAATTCTTTAAAATGAAAACAAAAGTGAGTGGACTCTTTATTCTAGAACCACAGAATATAGGTCATATGTTCAGTGTCATTTTCAAACAATAAATATTTCGAAAATAAAATATTGATAGTGCTCATAACAATTTAAACATTTATATTGTTAACAATAATTTTATAAGTTGTTGGTTAAATTATGATGATGATGAAGATGATTAACCTCCATTAAGACTGAATCTTTAGAATTTTGTTTATGTGCTCCAAAAGCATTACGAGAAGATTTCCAAGATCACCATAGTTTTGTTGAGTTAAGAGGTTAGGAAGGTTGGTAGTGTGAAAAATATTTTGAAAATGAGATCTAATCTAATAGAAAGTGTTTTTCATCTTCAACCTTTTTTGTGTCACAAAGGTGGCATACTCTTTCTTTGAACAATGCCCATTTTCACTATGGAGCTCGTGAGAATTTGTTTTTATCTTAGCAATGCTTATTTTTTTTCTTTACACTCATCAACACAGATAGATAATTTTGATCTTATATATTAGGGTTGATTACATCCTTATAATGCCTTAACTTTCTTTTTCCCTCTAACTCTTTATCACACCACATTTTCTCCTTAAATTTTTATTAGATGATATTTTTAATAGTATGCAAAATGATGTCTTCTATGATTTCTCAATAATTTAATAAGAATGAACATTTATTTTATATATACTTAACTTAAAAATAATTATTTTTTAATATATTCAAATTGTTAAAAAAAATATGAATAAAATTAAAATTTACACTGAAAAAGTCATCATCATCAACTTAACTTTACTAGTAAGTGATTTCTATGTTTGTGATAATTTTGTTTCTGTTTTAAAACATGGTTGTTTGTACATTAATAGTAAAATTTGATAGGGAAAAATTGAGTTATGAAAACATTAATATTATGTTTGTTTATCCCTATTATGTTTGTTTATCCCTATAATAATAAGGAAATTTGATATGAAAAAGGGTGAATTGTGAAAACCATAATATTATGATTAAAATTTAAATAAAATGATTTTACATGTATTTTATATTTTAAAATTTAAATGAAATGATTTGTTATATAAAAAAAAAGTATATATATATATATATATATATATATATATACTTTTTTTTTTATATATGACAAATCATTTCATTTAAATTTTAATCATAATATTAAGGTTTTCACAATTCACCCTTTTTCATGTCAAATTTCCCTATTATTATACTGATAAACAAACATAATATTAATGTTTTCATAACTCATTTTTTCATAATTTAATTTATGTATTATCCATTTATGTTTTCATAGCTTAATTTATGTATTATCCATTTCTTGATTTTCTAGTTTTGTAGTTTAGTCATCGTTAATCACGATATTTCAGTAGTGGATAATCAATTCGCAGTTGAGATGGGATGCATGAGATGGTTAACCCCAATTTTTGGATTACATAATCAATTCGCAGTTGAGATGGGATCCTCTCCAAACGCAAGTAGATCTGTGTGTACTTAAGGCTCAGCACACTTGTTGATCAGTATGGCAATACTCATCAACAATCATACCTTAAAATGTATTAATGTTGGTTGTTCTTATTAAGAATTGTTCCACTCTAGCCAGAAGTTTTAAATGTAGACAATCAATGGTTGTTTGATAGTTACACATGGTGGTACAAATTAACTTGTTAACAATGGTGGTGCAATTTAAACTTATTATTATAATTACTCTTTAATACTAACAACTTTTAGGAATGAATTAATCTAATGATTGTATTTTAGAAGTCATTGATATCATTGTCAATGATATCCTGTAACAATCTAGTTATTAACTAAAGGTAACAAGAACTAAGTCGGATCTCAAGGTCTTATGTGGATTATGAAACTATACTTCTTAATTATAGTGGAAGTGGAGGGTTTGACTAGGTCAAATATATCAATGAAAATTGAGGAATTATACCAAATTGTATTTCATTAATCGTTGATGGGTAAACAAGAGATATTGTCTTTAATATTCATGTATTCATGTTATAGTTTTTTTTTTTTAATTGTGTCTAATAATGAATTTGTAATGTGTATGTATTGTTAGTTTGTGATGGGTAAACAAGAGATATTGTCTTTAATCTTCATGTATTCATGTTATAGGTTTTTTTTATTGTGTCTAATAATGAATTTGTAATGTGTATGTATTGTTAGTTTGTGATGGGTAAACAAGAGATATTGTCTTTAATTTTCATGTATTCTATGTTATAGGTTTTTTTTATTGTGTCTAATAATGAATTTGTAATGTATATGTATTGTTAGTTTGTGATAAATTTTAATTAATAAGTTATATGGGTTCTATTGTGTAAATGTGTTGAACCTATACATAAAATATCTAGCTTGCAAATGACATACACAGTTTGCAGAGAAAATATGAGAAAAGAGAAACAGGAAAGAAAGAATGAAATAATTCTCATTAACCAAATGAATGAATGATAATTTACACATGGAATACTC
>JZKD02S1744493.1:666651-676973 GCA_000966675.3 Picea glauca | reverse complement strand
ATATCAGTATTCCAACAACAAGGTCCTTCCCAAGTTTGATTCGGACATACGTAGCTCACCAAAGGATCACATAAAAAAATTCTTTTTAGCCACTTTCCTTTTAAATGTACAACATGAAGATGTGGTATGTAGGTATTTTCCTTATACCTTCTCTGGAAAAGAATATACCTGGTATTTTATTCTTCCACCTAATTCCATAACCTATTGGGAAGACTTTCAGAAGGTCTTTATTAGAAAATTTGGTGAACAAAAAACAATTGCATCCTTGTATAAGGATTTAGGAGCCACTAAAATGGATAATAAGGAAAAATTAAAGGATTTTAATCAGTGATTTCTTATGGTCCTAACTAAGTTTATTGTTGACATAGCTCCTTTGAAATCCTTAGTGATCGAATACTACATTGCAGCTCGTATTCCTTCCATAGGCATGTTTGTCAAGCAAGCTAGTAGAGACACTTTGGATTTGAATTTCAATGAATTTGAAATTGTAGAAAGGGATTTATCCTCATATGAGCATCACTCACACTATGAGGAAATCAAGTCAGCTGGAAAGAAAATTTATTGCTAATAAATTCTCTTTAAAAGGAACCCAAATATATTGACAGTGTGGTGAAGTTAGTCAAGAAATTGTCGAATGCAGTTGTGGATCTCAAGAAGGATATTCAATTCCTATAAATTTCCTCCCATTTTTTAAGATAAATGACAACCCATCTAGACCATTTGAATCCCCTCAAATTGCATCAAATCTAGACAGCTTCAACAAAGATGATTTTTGCTCATATCACCAACAAAACCACTCTGAGAAGACATGCCTCAATGGGTAAATTCCATGAAATTGGTTATAAATAAAGTGTTAGATAAACAAAGTCTAAATGATGAAAAACCAAGTGACACAGTGAATGACAAAACCACTGAGGAGCCTTCCCCAAAAGATGCTATGTGCCTTTGGGACTAGTGTATAGAATCAAGCAATGAGAAAATAGAAGAAATATTTATAGAAAATACACAAGTAGTTAAGGTTGTCTCTAGAGATTACAATTTAAACAAAAAAGGTCTAGTTCCCAACCCATCCTCTTCCAAAGATGCTAATGTTCCTCTTAGGAAAATTACTCCTCCTATTCCTACCCCAAAATCAAATATCCCATCCCAAATGAAATCCAGTAATACATATGATACGGTTTTTTCGACTAACATCAGAAAACCAAGTATGTCCAACTCAAATATAAATAGTGCCATATCCAACACAATGACACCCAACAACAATACCAATGGTGCACAATCAAAATAAAAAATGAGCAAACCAGAAAAGAGGCTCTAGATTACAACATTATAAAAGATATGAAGAAAATGAAAGCCAATATTTCTATGTTTGATATTTGGTCATTACCACAATGACATTATCTATTTCATGATGCTTTTAAATCTAATAATTTTAAGAAGAAAATTGTTTCTTCTATTGATAGAATTCCTAAGACTCTTGAAGCAAAAGAAGTCCACCATGTGGAAATCAAGGTTTCCATAAACGCAACAAGTATAAGTGCAGGCTAAAATTCCAAGGTATCACCCTTCCTAGTTACATATGAAATTTTCAATTTCAATGTACACAATTCTTATCTGACTCTGGTGCCTCATCAAACATAATTCCCTATGAATTCTATCAAAAGATAAATGTTTTCCAATAGTTAACCAAAACGAGAATCATACAATTAGATAGGACATATGTCAAAGTGAAAGGAGAGCTTAAATAATTATTAATTAGACTTGCATTTGACCCTATATTACAACAAGTTATTGATATTGTTGTGGTTGACATACCTGAAAGTTATGGTTTTTTTTTAAGAAGAGATTGGTCAGCTAAACTTCAAGGATATTTTTCAACTGACTAGTCCCATCTATGGCTTCCTTGTAAAGGTAAATTGAACCAGATCCGTGTGAACTCTGAAGCACACGGTAACTGAGTTAGAAGGAAAAAATGAACCCACTAGCTTTGTTCACATTGTTTTGGGATTTTTTTTTTTAGAGATTGATCATGGCTATTATGAAGAAAAACCATTTGAAACACAAACAAACACCCAGAATGAACTTCTTCCATGGGTTTAGACTGATGATAATTCATGTATAGTATTAAAATAATTAGGATATTTTATTGTTAATCCACCTGTATATAATGACGTTTGGACAATGTTTTTTTACGGCTCCAAATCCTAACACGAATCCAAAGTAGAATGCATCCTCATCGATCCACACCAACGTAAAATGCTCATATCTTTTCGATTGGAATTTGAATGCACAAATAACACTACAGAATATGAAGCCTTGGTCTAAGGTTTGAAGAAAGCTATCGACCTTATGGTAAAATTCCTACGGGTGTTTGGTGATTCAGAAATAATCATCATACAAGTAAGAAACTCCATTCACTTCACGTCTCCACATTTAAGAGGTTACCAACAACAAATATGGGATTTACTTTTTTCTTTAGAAACTTTTGATATTGAATCTATACCTCATTCCTAGAACATCATTGTAGACATTTTGGAAAATGCATCTTCTAAATATACACCTCTTAATGATGGTTTCTCTATTGAAATAATTTCTAGGCCTTCGGTATCAGATAACATCACAAACTAGTGAGTATTTAAGAATTATACTCAAATTATCAATTTCCTCACCAGCTCATATGTCTTCCAAGATTCTATGATTGACGATGAATCCCATCAAAAAGACCTCCAGAATTATCAGGATGAGGCAAGAAAAGTGAAAGAAAATTGTGTCACAAAGAATGTGTTGACACTTGAGAAGCTATTTGATTTACATACTAAGTTCAAAAGGCTCATTAATCCAAATACAAATAGTTCAACCATGTTGCATTTGATGGTCAATATAAGGACCTATGAACATCCCAAGTATGTCAACCTAGGCACCTACTATTTAGAGGAAGAAAAGTATATGTTTATGCAGCTGTTCAATAAGTATCGTGATGTGTTTTCATGGACTTATGATGATCTGAAGACTTATGACACCCAAATAAACCATCTTGTGATTCCAATTAAAGAAGGTGTCAAACCATTCTAGCAAAATCTAAGGAAGATACATCTGACTCTCAAACCACTCATCCAAAAGGAATTGAATAAGTTATTAGACACCCGAATCATTTTCAAGGTTGGCCATTCAACTTGGGTGTCGAATATGGTGCTCGTCAGGAATAAGTTAGTTAAAAGTAGGATATGTATAGATTTATGGAACCTGAACCGAGCTTCCAACAAATATAACTACCCTGTTTCCCCCATGGAACATATCATGCAACTTGTCTCTAGCTCCAAGATGTTCTCTCTATTGAACGGGTTTTCAGGATACAACCAGGTTCTCATAGCAGAACCAAACTGATTGAAAAACACATTCATAACTAAATGGGGGACATGTTCATATAGGAGGACGCCCTTTTTTTAATAAAGATAGGTGGTACATTTCAAAGGGATATGATAATTTCTTTCAAAGGTTTAATTGGTCAAAGTGTGGCGGTCTATCTCGATGACATCATTGTTTATTCAAAGAAAAGGGAAGATCACCCAAGACATTTCAAATAATATTTGAATGATGCAAAAACTATGGTATTTCATTGAATCCCAAGAAGACTATTTTTGTTGTTTCAGAGGATATTCTATTAGGGCATGTAATTTCCAAAGATGGAATTTTGGTGGACCTATAAAGAACAAAATTTATTATGCAAATCCCTCCACCATATAGCAAGAATTCAATGCAATATTTTTTCGGAAAGATTAAATTTGTAAGAATATTCGTTCCAAACTTTGTTGGAATCTCTAAACCACTTCAACTGATGATTAAGAAAGACGTTTAGTTCAAATGGACATCTGTTAAAAAATATGCCTTCAAAAACATCAAAGTTGCTATAGTAGTTGCACCATATTTGTGAAGTCCATATTTCACCAAGGACTTTATACTATACAACTTTACATATGATCATTCCCTTGCAATTTTTCTCACACAAAAATATGATCAAGTGAGTGAATTCCCCATCGCATTCATGAGCACTGGCTTACAAGGTGTTGAAATAAATTACCCACAAGTGGATAAGCAGGCCTTTTTGGTCCACAAATAAATTAAATAGCTCATACCTTACATTTTGAATAATCACACTAAAGTGATCATCCCTCACCCATATGTCAGATCTCTCTTTGTCCAAAGAGAATTGGGAGAGAGGTGAGGTAACTGGATGACAACCCTGCAAGAATACAAATTTTAATTTAAACTAGCCATCGCCATCAAAGGTAAAGGTGTTTGAAAATTGGTGACGCAAGACATGGATGAAGAAAATAAAGAAGAGTATGGATGGCAAGAGGAGACAACTATGTACACACAATAGGTTCCTTATATTCCAGTTGTTGAAGACTCATATTATAATGACCTCAAGTATTATCTCCAACATGGTACAACCCCAGAACACCTCAATGCCAAGAAGAAAAGAGAGCTCAGACTGAAATCTTTACAATATATGTTGGTGTATGGCATCTTGTTTCGAAAAAACTATGATGGAGTACTACTTCAATGCCTTGAAAAATAATATGTTGATGTATTCCTCAATGATATGCATGATGGGACAGCAAGAGGCCATTTTTTAGGAGATACAACATCTCACAAGATATTGAGAGTTGGATACTACTGACCTACACTTTTCAAGGATTCCCATGCGTATTCACGATGCTATGAAACATGCCAAAAATCTGTAGGAAGAGAATATAAAGTTGTTCCACTATAGCTTGTTGTTGTTGAAGAACCGTTCAAACAATGGGGGTTGGAAATCATTGGTGAGATCAATCCTGATTCTTCCAAGAAACACAGGTATATCCTAACCGCTACAGACTATTTCACATGTTGGACCAAAGAAATACTATTAACCAAGGTGAATGATGAAATGGTAATGAATTTCCTTGATCAACACATTATCACTAGGTTTTGGATTCCTAACTCTCTTGTGTTTGATAATGCAACATTATTTTCATCATAGAAATTATCTGAATTTGCTTTGGAAAAGGGGATTACTTTGAAATATGTAGCCAACTATTATCCTCGGGGAAATAGTTTGGTTGAATCCACAAACAAGAACCTGATTTGAATCATTAAGAGAACAGTAGTTAATCACTGAAGAAAAACACCAACACAGTAATGGAGCAAATAATCCAACAAAAATGCACACTCGGCTCAAACTTTCTCATTACCAAAGAATAAATTTATACAATGAGAGAATATGTTGCAAGAAATCATCTTCTCCTACAATCTCTCAACAATCTCTCCAATAATCTCTCCACAAATCTCTCAAACATATTTTCTAACTTTAATTATACTTTTGAGACATAACAAAATAACAATAATGCTAACAACAATTACATCTAGAATATGAAAAATGAATCATTATTCCAACATTTCTCCTCGATAATGATCATTTGGAAATATTCCAAGATCATCTCTGAATTTGTAAAAAAATTCCTTTGATAGTGCTTTGGTGAAAATATCATCTACTTGTTCTTCTGTTCTGCAATACATGATCTCAACCACACCTTGGTGAACCAAATCTTGAACAAAATGATATTGAATATCAATATGCTTGGTCTTCTTATGAAAAACTGATTTTTTTGTCATTTGAATAGCACTTTGATTATCACATATCAACTGAATAGGTTGTTCCTACTTCTCATGAACATCCTCCAAAATTATCCTCAACCAAACTACTTCACATGATGCTGTCGCTACATCTTTATACTCTGCTTCTGTTGTGGAGAGAGAAATTGTAGGTTTCTTTTTAGTGCTCCAAGCAAATGTTGTTGAACCCATGTTGAATGAATACCATGAAGTTAATTTCCTTTCATCCATGCAACCTGCCCAATCTGAATTTGTATAACCAATAAGCCTGAAATATTCTGTAGATCTGTATATCAAACCATAACCAATTGTACCACGTAGATACATCAAAATACTCTTAGCTTCTTTCCAATGTATTTCCTTGGGGTTTGACATGAATCTAGATACCATACTAACTGCAAAATATATATCTAGTCGAGTTGTAGTTAAGTATATCAAACTTCCAACCAATTGACGATACAAATTAACATCAACTGATTTGGAGTCATCATTTCTGTATAACTTCAACCCAACTTCCAAAGGATTTGTTGCTAGATTGCAACTCATCATTCTGAATTTCTTCAAAATATCCAAAGTATACCTGTCGTTTGACATCAAAATACCATCTTCTTTCTACCAAACTTCAATTCCCAAGAAATAATGTAACTCTCTAAGGTCTATCATCTCAAACTCAATAATCATATGTGACTTAAACTTTTGAAATAACTCAGCAATGTTCCCTGTGTAGATCAAATCATTAACATAAAGTGAAACAATAAGAATATCATGACCTAACTGAAAAATATAAATATTAGGCTCAGATAAACTTTTGACTAAGCCATGATCCTGGAAGTATTTATCAATTCTTGAATACCAATTCCTCGGTGCCTGCTTAAGACCATATAAATCCTTCTTCAACCTGTAAACTTTATCTTCTTTACCTGGAACTTCAAAACCTTCAGGCTACTCCACATAAATTTCTTCATCCACATAACCATTCAAGAAATCCGACTTAATATCCATTTGAAAAATTGTCCATTTATACTGAGGAGCTAATGCAAGAACCATCCTGATTGTATCCAACTTTGCCATTGGGGAAAATGTCTTAGTATAATCAATTCCTTATCTCTGTGCATAACCTTTTTCTACTAAATGAGCCTTATACTTATCAATTGTGCCATATAATTTATACTTAGTTTTATAAACCCATTTAGTACCAATCACCTTTTTACCTTTTGGTAAGTTCACCAAATACCATGTATCATTTCTCACCAAAGCATTCAACTTTGCTTCCATAGCTTGATTCCATTTTTTTCTTTCTTGATGTTTCTGCATAAGTTTTTGGTTCATCCATATTCATTACCTGTGTCATAAGTGCATAATTTACAAGATTACTTTGGGATCTAGTAATCCTTCTTTCAAAATTTCTATCTAACATATTGTTTTCTGAATGACTTCATTCAACCACTTAGGTTTCTTCTTAACTTCATCTTCCTTTACTGACTTGGAATGTGATTCATCACCAATAGTAATTATATCTTCTTTTAATTTCAACTGTGCAAGTTCTGACTCATAAATTCATTGCTCATCAAACACAACATCTCTTCTTATTATTACTTTCTTTTCTTGAGGAACAAACAACCTGTAACTTCTTTTTTCAATACTGTAACAAATGAAAATACACTTCACACTTTGATCATCCAATTTTATTCTATTTTCCTTAGGAACATGTGCATATGAAATGCAACCTAAAACTTTCATATGTGCAACACTTGGTTTATGTCTTGACCATGCTTCTTTAGGAGTCAAATTCAACATTGGCTTTGTAGGACATCTATTAAGAATGTATACTGATGTGTGTACTTCTTCAGCCCAAAATTCATTACCAAGTGACTTATCATTTAACATGTTCCTAGCCATTTCAACTATGGTTATGTTTTCCTCTCCACCACTCCATTCTGTTGAGGAGAGTATGAATTGGTAAACTCTCACTTTATACCATTATTCCTGCAATAATTCAAGAATTCATTTGACATGTATTCTCCCCCATTATATGTTCTTAGGGAAAGAATCTTAAAACCACTTTTCTTTTTAACCAATGCTTTGAACTCAAGAAAATGAGAAAAAACTTCATATTTATCCTACAAAAAATACACCCAAGTCTTCCTTGAAAAATCATCAATGAAAGTGAGAAAATAATGAGCCTTTACAAAATACATTGTCTCCATTGGAGCACACAAATCTGAATGCACCAACGCTAGATGTTCACTAACCTTCCAAGTTCTATTTGAGAAACTTTCCTTGTGATGTTTCCCAAAAATACATCCTTCACATACTTCATCATCATTCTTAATATAAGGAAGACCATTCACCATATTCTGCTTTCGAAGCAACACCAAACTCTGGAAATTTAAATGTCCCATTCTTAAATGCCAAATATTGTTGTTCATCTCTTATGTTGCATTCAAACTTTGTGAATTACTTGAATCAAAAGAAAGATTGAAAATTCTATCTTCAATCATTTCTCCTTTTTCCACAATTGCATTGTGATTTAACTTATCCATGATTAAATACTTCTTGTTATCAAATACTAACCTATAATTCTGCTCCATCATTTGTCCTACAGAAAGTAGATTCTTCTTCAATGTTGGTGTCAACAATGTGTCATCAATAAACTTCTTCTTTCCATGCAGTGTTGGAATTGAAACTGTTCCTTTCCCTTTAACTTTTGAAACTCTATCATCACCAAATACAACTTCACCATAATAGTTGTCATTAATTCTAGTAAACAACTCCTCTTGAGATGTCATGTGAGTTGAACATCCCAAATCAATATAACATGCTTCACTTTCTTCATTATGTGCCATGAAACTTGATATGAATAACTTCTCATTCCTGGTTTCTTCTACAACTGTATTAGCACCTTTGTTTTCCATATCTCTCATTTTTGCGTAACAATTTCTTTCAAGATGACCATATTTATGTCAATAATGACACTTTGTTCCTTGTCATTCTTGAGATCCTTCTCTTCCTCTTCCTCTTCCATGAAAACCGTATCTGCTTCATCCTCTTAATTGACATGAACTTCCTCTAAACTGACTTGGAATTCGTCCTCTTCCTCTTGAAGTAAATGCATTTCCTTGATAATTTTGTGATTGTTGTGGACTTCTATTATGACTCTGATTTTGATATTGACTTTAACCTCTTCCTCTTCCTCTATTCCTTGTATAAAAAGCATGCTCCACTTCTCCAGTTGGTTTATTTTCTTCAACAGTGAGAAAAAATCCACTTAATCCATCAATCTTCATTGTATTTAAATCATTGGAAACCATAATACTAGTGGTGACCATCTAAAACTTGGGAAAAACACTTCTTAAAATCTTCTAAATTAGTCTCCTTTCTAGAACATATTCACCCAAGGACCTCATATGATTAACAAGATCTTTCATCTTTGTGATGTAATCATGAATAGATTCATTACTTTGCATGTTGGCATTTTCAAAATTTCTCCTTAGTGTTTGCAATTTAGCTACAGCCACACCTTCATATGTATTCTTTAAAATATCCCAAGCTTGCTTAGATGATTTTTCAGCATTAATTCTTGTAAATATAGATTCTTCAACTGCACTCCCTATAAGTGAAATTCCTTCATTATATTTCTTAATAATTTTCTTTAAATATTTCTTGTCATCAACACTTAATGCTTTGAATTCATCAGCAGAAGGCATAGTATATCCATCAATTACAAGCTCCCATAAATCTTTAGTGATGAATATAGGTTGCATGTGTTTTCTCCAATAGAAATAATTAGTGCCAACAAGTTTAGGCAACACAATATTGCTTGTTGCCATGAAGAATAAATAAGAATGAGAGAGAGAGAATAAGAGAGAATACGCAAAAGAAACACAAAGTGTCCCACTTCGCCCGATGTTATAACCCTATATTTAATAGGATCACCTGGTGATTAGAATCTCTTCCTCTAGTTGTATTGTATTGTAAATAATATTTTATTCTGCAAACGATTTACAAAAGAAAAGAAGGAATAAAAAATATAAAAAATGAAAAGAGGGTATAAAAATAAAAATAAAAAGAGAAAACATAGAACCCCATGAGAATAAACTTGCTTTCACTCATACTGTATAATCATGATCAAACCTTTTAAATTCATTTTGATAGGTTAGTGAATAAATTTGGCCAAACAATCTAATCTTGGCCAAATTAGATAGGTTAGGGAATCAATTTGGCCAAACAATCTAACCTTGGTCAAATATCTTAGGTTAGAGTAATTATTGATCCAACAGTCTACGTTGGATTAATGTGTTAGCTGATTAGACTAGGAGTTAGGTTAGCATGGTTTATTTCAATAAAGATTTGCAAAACATTGTTGAAAATACCTTTATTTGAGTTAATTTGGTGTTTTTTAGCCTAACAAATGACACCTTGATGAAAAATATGGAAAGGGGAGCCTAGTGTGGCCCTCAATATGATTTTATCCTAATTTATGGTTGGCATATGACCTTTTGTAGTTATGTGACTAAAGGGTGCACATTTTTCAGTGGCTGATCAAGCGGTGCTTAGATCAATGACCGACAGTGATTTTTGGACCCCCCCAACCTTTCTTCCTTTAACGATGGGGAGGGGTCTAGGAAAAGTGGTTTTCCTAATGCGGGCCCCGTGTGACGTGTCAG
>JZKD02S1744493.1:649281-666601 GCA_000966675.3 Picea glauca | reverse complement strand
TCATGACCGTTATTCATCCAGTCACCCCCTGCACCATATCAGACACCTCCTGCACCATTTAATTTCATTTCTTCGCCATTTCCAAATTGTTCACCGATCTAGACATAGTTTTGATTCCATATTTCAAGACAATCATCACCCAGGCACGCTGTCGATAGGCACCATCAATCTGGGTAACCATAGTATTTATTATTTGTTCCTTCATATTTATGTCATCTATGGCTCCCAAGGATAAAACTACTGAAACTGTCGAAAATCCATTTCTTCCCCCTCCCATCAACCTGGAGCACGTTCCCCTGGCTGACAAATACTACAGAGTTACAAAGCCGAAGTGTGAATTTGATTTATTCGAATTACACTTCTAGATAAAAGAATTTTTCTTAGACCAAAGTCATGAAATTGGACTCTGGGAGTCCAATATACCCTTATGCATGTTTCCTCGGACCTATCATTTCCTAGAGTTCGCCCTTAAGTGTTAAGCTCACTATCTTCCCGGCCAAAGGGCCATCGTGTCTTTGTCAGGTGAAACTCTGTTCACCATTACCCTTGAGTCAATAAACCAGCTGTTACAGATCCCTATATTTGATTCTTCCAGCCCTTTCTCCATCGAAATCCTAAGTAACCTCTATCAAAAACTCTCTTTCCCCTAAAGAGCCCAAATCTTCAAAAACTTCCTACTAGAATATGTGCAGTTGCCTAAGAAAAACCCTCCCTATCTATCTTCCATTTTCTCAGTTAGGTCCAACCAAATCATTTCCACCCTCTATTGCCTGTTAGGATATTTTTTTTATGAATGGGTAGATGAACCCAGTTCTAGGTTTTCTATCCATTTTCTCCACAGAAGAGAAAGCTACAACCCAGTTCAATTTCAGTCAGTTTCTGGCTGACAATATACATGAACAACTTTTCAAATTCTCAATAGAAGGAATGTTTAGGTACTCCTCAGTGTTGGTGTACCTTTTCCTTTTCTTACAGGCAGGAAAATTCTCCTGTGCTCTCCATAAATTGGATCGGGATGAAAATCCTCAATCAGTGACTTCATGGACCTCACTAGTGAGGAGAAATTCCACTAAATTTAGCTTCATAGACTTCATAGAACAGTTTTATCATCCAGTGGTGTGCATGCTCAGCAGCAGAATGGAACCAAGGATCAATGAGGATGTCTAGATAATTCTTCATCTGTCTGACTTAGCCAAAACAGGGGACTAGTATCTTTACCAGAACCATACTGAGATTAGATTTTATGGGTGTGAATTTTCACCATACAAACTGCCAAAATATCTCCCTGTAAAAATTTTTGCATTGGAATATATCAGACAGATGATAAGCTCTGATTAAATTAATTTTGTATCATTTAAGAAGAAGAAACAACTCAGGATTAAGATCCAAATTGGTCCTTTCATATGCAACAACAGAACTGCATGATAAGACGCTAACAACCTCTTGAAATAGATGAACTTCATTCTAATATTCACATGAAATTATGACCCATTTGGTATTATATCAGAAATCAGGCTCAAGAATAAGAACTCTCCTTATGCTCATGTGAAAAAACCCGAAGTAGAAAAGTTTATGAATCATACATACTGGCGGGAAAATAGATTATTGGAAACTGAAGAAGAACCTCTCCTTGTCACTGCCTCTCATACCAACACTCCTAAAGTACAAACATAAAATAGAGCCAAGAAATATGTTTCACCTTCAATCACAGAGGTGTCAGCTGAAGAGGATTACTCCTGAAGAGGTTTCAATCAAATTTTACTCCTGCAACTGCTAGTATAGTAGATCATCACATACTAGCACGTGGATATCGAAAAAGAGTTGTGGATAATATTCTTCGAAAAGATAGGGAGGAAGGTCTCGATCTAATCATATTGACACCTACATGTACCTCTAGTATCTTGCAAGAGGATTTAAAAAATTTTGTGGATAGAGCATCCATAATTTCCGATTGCAACGTCATTTTTGTGGATGTGGATCATTATCAAGTGAATGAAATTCAAGAAGCGGATAGAACTTTGGAACAGGTGGTTCAATATTATTTAGAGAAATCCTACAGACAAGAAACATTGGATCAATTCATAACAGATGCACCTTCTATAAATATAATTGGGATTCTTACTCTGGGATTTCATAATCGACACGATTGTCATGAGTTGAGACATTTATTAAAAGATCTGGACATCAGAATTAATCAAATAATTCCTAAAGGAGGATCTATAGAGGATTCGAAAAATTTACCAAAATCTCGATTCAATTTAATTCCTTATCGTGAAGTGGGATTAATGATAGCAATGTATTTGAATAAAGAATTTGGGATGCCTTATGTATCTACGACTCCTATGGGAGCTGTAGATATGGCTGAGTGCATTCTAAATACAAATAAATATATTGATACCTTGGTGGCTCCTATTTTATCAAGAAAAAGGGTTGATTACGAATCCTATATTGATGTACAAACTCGATTCGTTTCCCAAGCTGCTTGGTTCTCAAGATCTATCGATTGTCAAAATTTTACGGGGAAAGAAACAGTCGTTTTTGGTGATGCAACTCATGCTGCTTCAACCACTGAGATACTTGCTAGAGAGATGGGAATTCATGTGAATTGTACAGTTACTTATTGTAAACATGATGCAGAATGGTTCAAAGAGCAAATTAAATATTTTTGTGATGAGATAATCATCACAGATGATCATGCTGAAGTAGGAGATATTATCGCTCGCATGGAACCCTCTGCAATATTTGGTACTCAAATGGAACGTCATATTGGTAAACATCCTGAGATTCCCTATGGAGTTATTTCTGCACCATCTCATATCCAAAAAAAATCCTTGGGATATTGACCCTTCCTAGATTATGAAGGTACTAATCAAATAGTTGATCCAGTTTATAAATCATTTGCTCTGGGTATGGAGGATCATCTTCTAGATATTTTTTGTGATCATGATACGAAGGAAATAATGACTAAATCATTATCCACGGATATGATTCCAAGTTGGAATCCTAAAAGTCAAATAGAATTGAATAAAATCCCTCATTTTGTCAGGGACAAACTAAAGAGAAACACAAAAAAATTTGCACGAGGAAAGGGAATTTTGAAAGTACCTAATCAATATCAATTCATTTATTACATTGAGTGTATTCTATACAAAAAGAGTGGATCCAATTCGATACCTATTCCTCTCATATCAATTGAGTTAATGACTATTCATAATCATGTCTCAATCATGATTCAATATCAGGGAGAGATCTTAAAAACATCGTCTGAAACAATGTGGTAGAAAGAAACGTGCGACTTTACATAATCAGTTTCGTGGATATGGATTATGACATCCAACATTTCATATTCGGATCAAATACCCTTGACTTGACATTATTCTTATTTTAGTATATACTGTCCAAGTCACTCTCGTTTCCATGTGATTCCATCCAAAGATGACGAATATTTGAATCGTTCTACCAAGGCTGTTACAAATAAGCCTAGGATTTTCTCTCGATGTGTCTAACGTCTCGTCCCAATATATTGTCAATCCAACAATTCATTTCTCTCTTATTCTAGATTAACAATAGTGTATTGTGTCAATATAATTCATCCATTCAAAATAGAAATAGATATCTTAGTTTCATCATTTATCATTGATCCTATCCAATCATGATAATTCTGTCGACGGATCATTTATTCATAACCTAGATTACTTTATTCTGGAATGGTAGATCGAAATTATTCATATACATATATGAACTGATGAGTGAATTATTATGAACTAATGAGTGAATTATTTGGTCATTCACATAGTTTTTTTATCCCTCCTGTTGTTATTTAACAACAACGATTGTTAAGATTCCATTTACCGGTTCATATTGAGTAACCTTGCATTCCACTTTGATCGTATATATATCCTCAATATCTATTTGAAATATGGTTTTCTAACTTAATGGTAGAGTACTTGGATTTTAAGTGCGACTAAGGTCTTTTACACATTTGAATGAAGTAGAAAACGCGTCGATACCATTGGTAAAGTTCAGAAGACTACGACTAATCCTTGAAGTATAATTAATGGAAAAAACAGCATGTCATTCCAACATATGATCTTTATGATACTTGATATGATTATTAGGATACCTGATTGTATTCGATCGAGACCGGATCTGAATTAAGGAATCAAATGGGTGGGAAATGTCTATTATATACCTAGATGGATGTATAATATGATCATCCTTTCAGATCAAATGTGATAATTGTGAATAGGATCGAACCAATATACGGTTAAGTCGAATGAGTCAATGGAGAAAGATATATGACTTGAATCATAAGTATACCCAGAGAAACGAGCTTCTGTTCCTCATTCAAATTAAACAAGTGAGGAATTCCCTTTACTGATCAGAAGTTAAGAGCATTTTAGTACCTGATATCGGGAGGTTTTTCCTTTGTAGATGAGGGATTTATACACTAACAATGAGTCCTAAGTACTCAAGTACAGATGTGTAAGATAAATAGTGTACTGACTAGGTTGATTTATTCAATGAGTCAAGAAAGTGATCAGTTGCGAGGATAAAATATTTTCGTTCTTCCTCATGACGAACGAGATCCTTGGGTAGTAAATCTGTTGAATAGAAGATAGAATATTTATATTCGGATATCTATCTTTTTCCTATCTTGTCCTGACTAGATCGCACCATGTATTTTATTATCTCAGAAATTAAGAGGTTATTTTCATGAACGAGGGTCATAACTAAGGTTTAAAAATGGATGAGTTCCATAGATATGAAATGGAAGATATCTCTTGGAAACAATGCTTTTTATATCCACTCTTTTTTTAGGAAGATCTTTACACAATATCTCATGATCATTATTTGGATGGATCGAGTTCCTCCAAACCGATGGAACATTTAAGTTTCAATGATCAATTTAGTTTCCTAATTGTAAAACATTTGATTGGTCAAATACATCAACAAAATCATTTAATTTTTTTATTCGTGAATTGTGATCCAAATCCATTAGTTGATCGCAAGAAGAGTTCCTATTTTGAATCGGTACTAGAAGGACTGGCATTGGTCCTAGAAGTTTCGTTCTCTATATGGTCAAAATATTCTGTGGAAGGTATGAATGAATGGAATATTTTCCAGTCGATCCATTCAATATTTCCCTTCTTGGAGGATAAATTCCCGCATTCAAATTATGTATCAGATACAAAAATACCCTATTCTATTCATCTAGAAATTTTTGTTCGAACCTTTCGTCATTGGATCCAAGATGCTCCCTCCTTGCACCCATTATGATCTATTCTCTATGAATATTGAAATAGTTTAGAGATTTTACAAAGATCAATTATTGTCATCCCGGAAGTAAATATGAGATTCTTCCTGTTCCTGTGGAATAATTATGTCTATGAATGCGAATCCATTTTAGTTTCCCTTCTTAAAAGATTCTCTCATTCACGATCATTGTCTCATGGGTCTTTCCCTCAACGAACTCATTTTCATCGAAAAATAAAAAATATTTTTCTATTTTCTCATCGAAATTCACTTCAAAGTATCTAGTCGTTGAAGGATCCTAACATTCACTATGTTAGATATGGAGAAAGATATATTATAGATATAAAGGGTACTCATCTCCTAGTGAAAAAATATAGATAATATCTTCCAATTTTTCGGCAATGTTATTTCCATGTTTGGAACGAACCTTATAGGGTATGTTCTCATCAATTATCCAAGAATTGTTCTTCTTCTTTAGGTTATTTTATGAGGCTTCATATGAAACCTCTTTTGGTCAAGACTAAAATTCTAGATGAGTTATTCATTGTCGATCTTGTTACAGATGAATTTGATCCAATAGTTCTGATTGTACCAATAATTGGATTATTGTCTAGAGAAAAAATTTGTGATATATCAAGGCGACCAATTAGTAAATTGTCTTGGACCAGTCTAACAGATGATGATATCCTAGATTGATTTGATTGAATTTGGAGAAATATTTTTCATTACTACAATGTATCCTTTGGTCAATATGGTTTATATCATATAAAGTATATACTTTCATCATCATGTGCTAAAACTTTAGCCTGTAAACATAAAAGTACAATACATGTAGTTCAGAAGGAATTAGATCTAGAACTCTTTAAAAAGTCATTTTCAAAAGAACGAGAATTTGATTCTCTACCTTTTTCATCAAAAGGGGCAGCCCGTTCACAGAGAGAATGAATTTGGAATTCAGATATTCCCCAGATAAATCCCCTAGCCAATTCCTGGCAAATGATACAGGATCTGAAAATAGAAAACTTATTTGACCAATGAAATGCTCTTTCAGTAATTGCCTCGATTTAGATTCATTTTTATTTTTCCATCCGAGAACTAAAATGATTAGGAAATATATACATTACATGGGGAAAGCCGTTTGTGATGAGAATTGCAAGAACGGTTTGGGGAGATATTGTTGTGAGGGAAATCTCCTTACGGACTAGCAAATAGGGTTATACTTTGCATGCAGATATGACCAAGAGAAAATCTACTTTCTAGCTTCATCCCCATACTTAAATCCCATTTCTTTTCAGTAAATACATGGCCAGATCAGCCTACCTTGTTCTAGGCGTTCGATGTCAATCCTCTTTCGCACTTGATCACTTGTTCATAGTTCTCCTTCCAAAGTTGACCTGCATACAAGACAAGAAACAACTACACATGCATATTACCTATAAACTAACGGGTTAGAGATTCAAACATGTACTTAACAAACTATGAATAACTCATGAATTGGGACGGCAAAAGAATTTTCTTTATTACCTTGAATGAGTCAACTTGCAAAAATTCGAGACTGGCCACCACTCCGCGAACCTAATCCTGGGCTCCTCTTCAACTGTCCTCCAACTTCTTTTCTTAGTATCTCTTCTTGCACAAGGATGGCTAAAGGGTTGGGACAATGGGAATATGAAATTGGGCAGAGTTTCTTTGCTATATTTTTCCTCCTCCAAATGGGACCCCTAGCCCTTCTTTTATAGGCTAGAATAAGCTAGGTATTTGGATGAACCCTTGGCCATGCATGGCCGGGAGTTTTAGTTAACTCACCCATAGCTGTGTGTTCCGTTGGAAAATTTCCTTTTTTCATTCTTTTGTCGGTCTACGAGGGTTGTTTTAGGTCAGCTAGAATGTACACGCGTGCAGTAATGGAGTAGGGCGCGTGGGCCCTTATAAAAGAGGCTTTTTAAAGAGTTGTTCAGTAGTTATTTTGGCAAAGAAGGGATATGAGATGGCCTGATGCCAAGTAAGAATGTATGGTGCAAATTAGGGTTATAACAGATGCCCCCTAATGTGTGAGGTCATAAGAGCATCCGATGGCCGAAATAAGTTACCAATCTTTACTGATGTGCCAAACAAGTGAGCCTAGGGACCAGGAATCGAGAGGCGTCGTCTGCAAAGTAACAAATGTCTTACAGAGGCAGGCATACCCATGCTCAAGATAAAATAGAATCATGGATACCACTCAAATACACTATAGATCCATGTCAAATAACTATATAAAGTGTAGCTGCAAACAATACACAGCGGAGCTACATCTCGAAATCGAAAAGATATACATATAGAGTATCCATCTTCTAGAAGCTGATACGACCTGATGGCTGGAGATGAGATCTTCAGAGCTCGAGAAACAACTTCAAAATCTTCAAAACTCAAGGTAGGAGTGTAATATGAGTGTAAAATTCACTACCCAGAGGTCTTCGACGGCTCGTCGGTCATGGAATAGATAATCTTGATGATCAGACTGAAGGCTTCATTGATTTCAAACAAGGACTTGATTGGACATTCAGGATGGCCAGGTATGAGGGCAAGAGACAAATTGTAGAGGGGTGGACTCAGGTTTGGTAGAAACCTCCCTTGGACAACAGCACAACAAATGATGAGACTTAGGCAGCATGGCATTAATCATAAGTTTACGAAGCAGGAGGCAATGCAAACCCTCCATATGTTTGGAAGAATAACCAAACAGAGGAGGACACAACTCTATGTAGCGAGAACAACTTCCTAAGGTCGTACTACATCCCAAAGCTTGATGAACAAACGGATAGATGTGATTTATCCAAGGGCGACTCATTATGCTGCCAATAAAGAAAATACTTTTCCCTTCCTCTTTTTGGGGTATATTTGATTTTTTTTGTCTTTTTTTCAATAATTTTTCGAAAAAGGAATAAATAAATGTTACATTACAATGGAGGAACGAGTGTGACAAACATACAATCTCAAGGCAAAAGGACAAGACCAATGTTTAGAATAATGTTACTCGGGAAAAATCCTCCTGGGGCCAAGGGTGTTAAGATGTAGAAGCAAAGTGCTACAAGGATGGTGTATAGGTATGCAAATGCAGTTAACAAAACACACAACGGTAACGTTCTTCGATGTAAGTTTAATGAGCCCAAGGAAGGTAAGCTCGGTGGTTTTTCATATTTAGAGAGTCTGAAAAACATAAAAGGAGACTCCATTGGGGTACCTTTTTTGAAGATAGTCTAGTCGGTTTGAAAAAGGGATAAACTAGCACCGACAAGACATCTATTCAAAACCATTTTAACGAGTGTGATAAGGACAAGATCACTCAACCATTTTTTCATTTTTAAGGAGTCTGAAAAAAGATTAACTATGGACTTCGTTAACCCTTGATTTTTATGCATTTTTCATTACATAAGGGGGTCCACACATTTTGTAATGGTGACAGGAATGTGGGTCCAGTTGTTTCGGCATTTAGCCAACACTGTGGACCATTATAACAGGGCCCACAGGCCTTGACTTTAGCTATACATTTTGACGTGCCACGAGCACTACTTGTATATATTTTTTGAGGGCATAAGCCCTGTGATTCGTTATCGGCTATATTTTTGAGGTGCTTTCATCCATCTATGTACTCTGGTTACTTTATGATATTATATATGGTTTTCTTGTCTTTTGTGTCTTATGGATCATGTGTGCAAAAAATGTATTTACATGTTTACGTGAATGTTCTTTCATATGTGTGCAAGATGCCAATCTAAAATTTGATTAGCTAGAGTATCTGTAACTTGGTTTAATCTCCTGGGAACATGAAAATATGTAATATAATCAAAGTTTCGTTCTAAGAGACGTACCCTAAGGAATCATTGGTGTAACGTTGGATCATGAACCCGATATACTCTATTTAACTGAGACACAACCAGTTGAGCATCGAGATAGACCCAGAGATGAGAGATACCCAATGACAAAGCGTCACGAAGAAACTCGATAACTTCACTATACTCGATGACATTATTTGTGGTGTCACCTAAGCATATACCTCCAGAAGATAATAAATGGCCTTGAGGTGTAAAGATTACCCAAGCTGCGGAGGCAAGCCTTCAAGTGTGCCTACTCGCCCCGTCTGCATACCCAACGAACACCTCAGAATCACTTGACATCTACCACAATGATGAAAGATAAAATCAACGACACGTCCATAACACTAAAAGAAACTAAAAAGTAATAGTACAAAGACTATACATATATTACAAAAAGTTACCCACAGTGACCTGCCTATGAGTAATACTTCTTGAGGTAGAGCCCATTTATAGTCTCCGCCAAAGCATTCCCTTCAAAATCAACCAGATGATAAGTGCCCTTTTTTAAAACCTCTTTTATGATGAAAGGTCTAAACCACATGGGTTTGAATTTTCCTGCCCCCAAGGGATCCTTATCTTGGTCATAGACCAAGACAAGGTCGCCTTTAGAGAAAATCCGAGGACAAACGGACCTATCATACTGAAACTTGACCTTATGTTTGTGAGCCTCATTGGCCAGGGATTCATCACGACACTACTCATTGAGCTGCTCCAAGTATACTAACCGTTCTTCAAGTGGAGAAGTGTCTGGCAGTAATTGAACTGCTAATTTTAGAGACGGGATCTTACATTCGATGGGAAAGACTACCTCCATCTCGTAAATGAGTTGAAAAGGTGAGAAACTGGTTGCAATATTAACAGATGTTTTGTAGGCCCATAATGCCGAGTATAACATCAAATGCCAATTTGACTTGGATAAGTTGATAGTTCGTTGTAGAATAGTCTTAATAGTTTTCTTTATAGCTTCCACCTGCCCATTTTCTTGGGGGTAGTAGGGTGATGAATGTTCCTACCATAGAACAAGATTTGACATTAAATCGATCATCATATGGTTCTGAAAGTGACTGCCATGGTCAGTGACAATCTCCCTCAGGATGTCAAACCTTGCGATGATCTGATTGAATAAAAAGAGGGCTGCAGTCTCTCCATCATATTTAAACGTTGGCATAGCTTTGACCCACTTTGTGAAGTAGTCTACAACTATGATGATATAGCGGTGCCCCCTTGCTGAAGGAGGGTTGTATGTA
Source organism: Picea glauca (assembly GCA_000966675.3). Classification (NCBI taxonomy): domain Eukaryota; kingdom Viridiplantae; phylum Streptophyta; class Pinopsida; order Pinales; family Pinaceae; genus Picea; species Picea glauca. Next base: position 656,241 of record JZKD02S1744493.1, on the reverse strand, counting down.
GTGTAATCAATCCCCCACTTGGTGAAGGGACCAACTGTGATGATAGGAAACATGGGAGCGAGATGTGCCCTCATCTTCCGAGAGAATATTTGGCACGGATGGCACTTCTTGACCGATTTGATACAATCCTTGATAAGTGTCGCCCAGAAGTAACCTGCTCGTAGAATATTTTGGGTTGTTTCCAACCCAGAAAAATGACCGCCACAAGCTCTAGTATGGCAATCATTAAGAACAATAACCACTTCTTCATGAGTGAGACATCGACGTAGGATGTGGTCTACACCTCTCTGATATAATGTATCATCGAGTATGAGATAATTCTTAGCCTGATGGCGTATGCATCGACGCTCATCACGAGAAGAAGTAGTGGGGCACTTCAAAGTTTGGAAATATATAATTATATATCCATACCAGGGATCCAAATAGGTGATCAAAAACATATCTCCTCTAATAGGCGACTCTTTGGGCACAAGATCACCTGACTCAAGCGGAAGTTCCGAAATAAGTTTTGCAAAGACCAGTGAATTTTTGGACTTCGTTGAAACGAAATCCAAGTCAAACTCCTGGAGGATGACTATCCATTTACTAATTTTTTTTCCTATTACCCGTCGTGTCAACATGTACTGAAATGGATTCACAACAACAATAACGGTGGTCTTGCGAAACAGAACATAATGACAGAACCGTTGAACAGCATGGAATGCTTCCAACACAAGTTTTTCAGTATGATAATAATTGAGTTCCAGTCTTACGAGGCCTCGGTTCAGGTAATAGATGACATATTCTGAGAACAAGTCATCTTCTTGAACTAAGACCATGCCAATGGTTGACTCTACTGTAGCCAAATATAATAGGAAATCCTTGTTATAGTTAGGTGGTCGGAGCAGAGGGGCAGTTGTGAGTGCATGTTTCAATGTGGCAAAAGAGCATTGAGTAGCATCGTCCCAACCAAAAGGGAACATCTTTCTTAAGTAGGCGCATAAATCCCTTAGTGATCTCGATGTAGTTAGCAATAAAGCATCTTAGAAAATTCGCCTTTCTTTGTAGACTCTGAAGTTGAAGGATTGTGCATGGGGGGGGCAACTCAATTATTACCTTAACCTTGAGAGGATCGACCATGATCCCTGTTGTTGACACTATGAAAACTAACAATCATCCTTACGTTACACAGAAGCTGCACTTGTTTGGATTCAAGAGAATCTGAAAGTAGCAGCAACGTTCGAAGACAAGTCGGAGGTGTGTGGGATGATCCGTTCTATTGCGAGATCAAGATGCTAAATCATCTAAACAGGCCTCAACTATGTGCTTGAGGTCATGGAAAGAAAAATACATGGCCTGCTGAAAGGTGGCTCCAAGATTTTTGAGACCAAAAGGCATCTTACGATATGCGAATGTACCCCATGGACAGATGAATGTCATTTTGTGTTGGTCTTCGGGTTTGATTTAGATTTGATTATATCCTGAAAAACTATCCATGAAAGAAAAGGCTTCGCAACCCACACATTCATCAATGATCTCGTTGATGAAAGGTGTGGGAAAATTATTTTTGGGACAGGCCTTGTTCAAATCACGGAATTCGGTACATACACGAATCGTGCCTTGTTTTTTATTGACCGACACGGGGTTTGACACCCATTGGGTCAAATGGATAGGATAGATAAACCTAAATTTTAGCATTTTCTCAACCTCAACCTTAATGGCTACTACTTTCTTAGGATTAAATGGAAGAAGCTTCTATCGAACCTGCTTGGCATCAGGATACGTTGTGATTTCATGTTCCACTATTTTTAGATCGATGCCTGGCATTTCCTCGTAAGACCAAGAGAAAACGTCGCGGAATTCTTTAAAAAGATCTGTGTGGATTTGAATCTCTTCGAGGGAGCAATCAGCTCCGATGAAGACATTCTCCACAATGCCAGGGTTTTGGGAGATATTGATTGGTAATTTTTCAGCGATGGTTATCATATTACCCTCAGCATAAACTTCGTGGGTATCTAAGAGATTAATAGGACAAAAAGGATCTCCCGTCATAGTCATAGTGAATTCTCCTGCTTCGATTCGGCTTAACTCTCGGAGAAAGTATGATCTGTGATGAAGATCTTCCTAGGGTTTGTCCGGACGATTCATTGCTTCAATTATTTCTTCATCAGAGGGAAAGACCAAGTCTAATGAATCGGTGTGAGCAAGAGAACCCTGAGCCCAAATAGGCTCTAGAAGTGGATCAAAATATTGTGCACGAGTTGGATTAGTGCTAGATGAAGCTTGTTGGACTAAAGAGTATGCTACTTCAGCTATAGACAAGGGCATGGACATGCCCGGGTGCCCTGTCCCATCCATCATGGCCGATGGGGAAGGAAGTATCCACGGATCGTCGAAGTAAGTTGCGCGGAACGACGAAACTTGAAAAATCTCAACTTTATGATAATTGGATATAAACTTGATATTGCCTTGAGGGGGCAGGTAATCGAAGGCACCCATCAAATATGGGCACAAATCAACCCCTACGTTGACGAAACCTAGTTGAGGATTATTAATCATCGGGACCATGGATGCCCCCAATGCAGGGTCAGGTCTGGAGAAAGACAATTGATCGATGGTCACTATCTGGCCCTCGTGTGGAAACAACAAGACCCAGAAAACTATAGCAACCACTGCTTGCATGGAATAAGTCCAAATCCTTCCTAACAAGATTTTATAGTCAAGGGGAGTGTCGATTACCTCTACTTCGAGACACACAATCTTCCCTCTTAACTGCATGGGGAAAGATGGAAGGATACCATGTGGTCGAAGTGAATGACCGTCAAAAGCGATGAGTAGAGTAGGTGAGGGAGACAAAATGGGCTGGCCAATGGCCTTCCAACATGCCAACGACATAAGGCATATCAAGGCACCCTCATCAACCACCGTCGGAAGATATTCTGAGTAAAATTTTTCGTGGGATAAGCCACTACTATCTGAAACGCTACGTGGTAAGGCAGAAGAGGTTTTAAGTCGGTTGTATCCAGCATGATTGTACCTGGATTACAAGTCTCGATAGATCCTAAATAAGTTAACAAGGCTTTCCTCTGGGAAGGGTAGCTTTGGAGGACCTCCAAAGTGGACATTGCACAAGGGTTTTGTGATAAATCTTCCACCACGGAGTAGTTCTGGGCGGCCCTTGCATTTGGGTTATGAGAAGATTTTTTGAATGCGCCTTTGGGAATGTGTGTCATTGTTTCGCCCAACATATTCTCAATCTGTAGAGGAAGATATGGGAGTTCATCTTCTTTACCCTTCTCAGAAGTGCTTGGTTTACTATAGTCATGCGCTCTAGTCGATATGAAAGCATCACTCTTCACCATATATATGTTCACAGATGTGGGGTTGTTCGAAGATAGAGAGGGTTCTTGGCTGCCCCCTTCCATGCTTGCAGAGGATTGGGTTAGATTTTGCCCATGTTGAAATGGATTGGTCACCATAGTAGGTTGTTGCTGTGTCACAAACTTTTGGGCTTCTACAAGCCAGGGACACAAATGGGTCGGGTGGTCTTCCACACACAAGTTGCATGGATACCTCACGTTCTGTTTCTCATTGTTGTCCCTGCCAGCATTATCGGTAGGTTTTTTATCCCCCTTACCCTTCTTTCATTGTTTTCTCTTTCCTTCAGGCTGCTGGGTGGCCTTTGGGTTAGTCAATTGCACTGTGTGTACCTCTGATGTTTTGGTAAGGGGAGCAGCCAAAGTAGTAGTTTGGTTGACCACTATGTGTTGTATAGATAACTGCTACAACTGCTTCGTCAACTACTCAGTGAGCTTTGTTTGTGATAAATCAACAATACCATCGGCATGTGGTCCAACTCTCTGTCTAGTTTTATCCAGTATTGAGCGTGGTGCATTTGGCAAGATGTTGTATAATAAATCGGACTGAGAATAAATGAGCTCAAATTGTTGGGATCTCATGATGGCGTCTTCTTCGGAGAATACTCTCGATGTCGCAATGTCTTTGGATAATTGTGGGACCAAAGACTTAAGGAACCACTCAAGAAGGAATTTTGGTGGGACTGGCACCTTAATGAAAATCTTCTGGCGTCTCCATTCTCGGATGTGATTAGAGATATGGTCCACTGTTGTCTGTTCGAAATTGGCAAGCAGCTCTGTGCCAGCGTCATATCTCACAGGTAATTGGAAATGGTTTAGGAAATCCATTGCCAGCTCACCAAAGGAAGAGTATCTTGAGCGATCAAGATCAATGTACCATTTTGCGGCACTCCCAATGAGAGTACGTTGAAACAATCGCAACTGTATGGAGTCATCTTTCAACGAGTTAGATGAGCACAAAATATGGAGGGTAGTCACATGATCTCCTAGATCTTCATTAGGCTTGGATTTGAACTTTGGGATGTCGGAAGGCAACTTCGTCGGCATAGGATGCCAATGTGGATCGTGATAGATAGGGTCATTCAACAACCTTGTCAAATCTAGCAAGTGCAAAGTCACCAGGAAGGGTAGCTTGGGTTGTTGGTGATAACCTGGGAAAAATGGGCCTGGAGTTTGACTGGCACCAGGTTGCCAGGAAAAGTTTGGTTGCTGGCCCAGATTCTGGTAGAAACCATGGCCCTAACCAGTGTATGGATTTTGCGTATGTGGAGACATCATCAACTGATTTCCAAAATAGGACATAGATGGTTGGGCATGCATTACATTCTAAGGACTTTGGGAAGGGTTACCCCATGTCAGTCTCGTGAGGATAGGCATAGTAGTTTGTCCCGGGTTCCATTGATTGTGGAAAGAATTACCCTAGATCAGCATTTCGGACAAGGGAACAGATCCCTGCCCAGAATTCCAAGGCCATGATGCAGAAGAAGTTCCTAGATTTGCCCCCTATGCAGGAATAGTACCTTGCATAGGAATCGATTGTCCAAAATTGGGATTGCCCCTAGTCAGGAAGGTAGCTGACGAGAAAGCATTGTTACCAAATGTTCCTATCAAAGAAAACGGTGTCGAACCTACCGGCATACTATGCGAAGGTGGTCCTTGACTCCCCGCTCCAAATAAACTATGGTGTGTAGGTTGTCCAGCGGATTGCTAATGCGAGCCACCGAGTGAAGGGGATGAAGGAGGTATATGACCTCCTCCATAAGGGAAATCATTAAAAGGAGCAGGAGTGCCCCCCATGTGACCTTGCAGAGGAGCGCTAGAGCTCCCTGCCCCGAGATCTGAAGTTTGTAAAGTGGAGTAGGAAAGTAGAGGACTTGTACCTGAACTAGGCATCCCGTAAGAGAATGGAGGGCCTATCGCACTTGGTGTAAAAGGGTTTGTGGCTGCCACCAAAGATGGTATCAAACCACTGTGTGATGTAGATGCGTTCGAGACCATGGTGGCTTGAACCGGTGATAGTAGATTAGGAGGTGGAAACTTTCCTGTGGTGACAACCGTAGTGGGACTTAAAGAATTCCCAGAAGGAGTAACAACATTTGTTTCCATTGCTGTGTGTGACATTGTCTGGTGCTCATAAAATTGAATTGGTATTATGAAAGGTGCCAAGAAATCAATGGTTGGGGTTTCAACCGAGCCAAGAGCGTTTGCTTCAAGGTCCAAAATAGTTGATTCCTCCGGTTGTTGTTTGGGCAGAATTGCTTGTGACCCGGTCACTTCAAAAGACCCTTGTTGGTCTAGCTTTCAACTTAATGGTGTCGGGGGTGGCTCCAGTGTAACCAGCGGTAGGCCAAGAAGCCTTCATGACGAGCGGAGCTCATGATCCTCCACTATGTGAGAAGATCAAAGACACTCTAGGGTAGTCTAAATGTTCAAAAGTAACACACACTAAAAAAGTCCCTAGAAGATAAGACAGGCAAACACTAAATTAATTGGAAGAAATGTTACAACAACCAACACTAGAGAAACTTACCGGTGCAAGTGAAACTCGAACACAGAAGCACCCTCCGGGTATACTCTGCAAAGCTTTTGACGGGCGAAATCGACCGTCCGTCAACTAAGAGAGTGGAACCGGTCCGGGGTTGTCTAATAACCCAAGCCGTTTGGAATGGACCACCCTGACGAGTTTAACGGCTCCGTTGACCGCTCTAAGGTCTCCTAATAAAACCAAAGAGGAATGATCTGAGCTAAGAAATCTAATCTAAACTAAATAAGATGAACTAAACTATAACTAAATGAAAGAATCTAACTAAAGTAAAGGAAACTAGAAACTAATAAAACAAACTTAACTAACTGCACTAATCTAACTATGATTATAATAACTCAAATCAACTATCTAATTATCAAGTTAATTACAATTTATTCACAAATATACATTACATACAATCTACAGATTTGAATAAAACCTACGAAACTAATTTGCTTGTTGTCCCAAGACAGCGAAGATAACTCTTTTTTTATTTTATAATTTATGAATAAGAAAGTAAACTAACTGAAATTAAACAATCTAATATAATTTACTGAAATTAAACGATCTAATATAAATCTAATTAAGATTGCATCTATAGTAAACTATTTAATGAAAACAGTAAACTATACTCTAATTAACCTGGAAACGCTCCAAGTCTGCCCTGTGTATGATTGCTTCTTAAGCTGGTTGGAGGAAGAAATTCACACCATTTAGCCCTTAAGCTTCTCGCAAAGGATCGGCTATGATGCTTCCTGAAGTATGTTACATGACAAACAAGACATAAAATAAATCATAACATTCTTTTGATTATAAATTCCTGCAAAAGGGAAACCTATTATGCAGCAAATTCATATATAACAATCCAATCTATGAAGAAGTCAAAAGCTATCACTCATAAAATGAATCTACAACTGTTACATCCTTTATCTATTTAGGAAGAGACAGAATATGTATAACAATAAAGAAATTATATCATTTGCATTTGATTTAGATAACAAAGTAATACTAAACCATAAACAACATGATATACAAAACATGGAACAAAGTGTTGATATATTGAAAAGCAAAAGCTATGAC
>JZKD02S1744493.1:632861-649192 GCA_000966675.3 Picea glauca | reverse complement strand
GTTTATATAGGTTTCTCACAAGGTAAAACATCCTTGTGGATAATATCAAATAAGTTTACACAATCTGGGAATAATCCCAAAATCACCTAAACTAAGGGAATAAAATGCAAGTGAAATCTTTAAGATATCTTCCAATTGCTCCTCATATCCATCATCAATTCGAATTTTCCTATATTAGACACAAAAATCAAGTTAGAAGAGTATTTTATTAAGAAAACAATAAAAAAATTGACTTTACAGACTTAGCTACAGAATCATCTGATTCTGTAGCTAGTCAAAATAGTAAACAGGATCAGACAACAATCAAATAAAATCAAATTGAATTATCTTTTAATAATCATTAAACGACTAATAATTCAACCAAATTTATTATTAAAATCAAACCATATCAAAAGAAATGTAATCAAACAGGGTAAAACTAAATGCTCAATTTCTAGTTACCACAAAACATGGTCAAACTTTTGACAGGCCTGTTTTGTATCAAACAAATTAATCCTTGATTCGAGTCACAGGAGATACGATGTAATCATAATTATCAACCACAATTGACCAAAACAGTAATCAAATGCAATCAGAATCAACATCTTAATTATAATTCGTTACAGTTGTAACAATACATAATCGTTTCAACTAATAACAACGATAGACGAGCTGTAGATTATGCATAAGATTCTGTTGTAATCAAATTGAGAAAGGTCTTCATGATATACTCAAAACAAAATATGTGTAGCAGCATTGACTAAAATTATCATCGATTTCAATTTCACAGTATGACACAGTAAAAAACAAACAACATTACTAACCGTGAACTGGACAGCAATCAAATGAGATCGGGTCTAAGACAATTATGGATGAATCATCATTATGGGTATGTCGTTTTGGTTTCACATATTAATTTGTGACCAAATTACACAGTCATAAAACAGAAGAGGGTCGATTTGCCTCACGGATTGACTGGCTAGTAATCAGGTTATAGTTACGAATTGTATCAATCCTCAATGTAAAACAAAAAGCCTTTTTTCTTAAACAAAATCAACATCGTATCTGTGTGGATCAAAACCAAATGACGATTAAATGGTAACAAATAAATCATCGTTTATGTGCATGATAACCAAAAGATAGATCATGTTCCAAACGGCTTTCTAAAATAGAAGCAACAGAGCGTTATATCATAACTAAATTTAAACAATCAAATCCAGAATTTTAGAATCAAAATCCAAATCCAACTCAAACTTTAAACAAAATTCGATTTACCAAAACAAACCATGTACAGCAGTGCATGTCTATGTAACTGAGCAAGTTGATAACGAACATAAAGCTTATGATTGTGTCGTATAAATGGGCGAGGGTTATACCAGGTAGACTGCTGAGATTATGCCAGTTTCGAATTGACAATTGCCATGGCCGACTCGACATTCTTGAACAGGATAGAGCCAGTGGTTCATTGTTTCTTGTCAGAGGGTTGCACCTGTGCTTCCTGACCGGAGAGCTTAACCACTTGATTTTCTAAATCACGAATCTTGGTCTGCAACATCAGCACATCGGTGTAATACCTCTCCAACCACAGCCCACACTGGTCGCAAGGTGGAGTGACAGTTTGAACAGACGGGGATTTTGCTGACTCACCGAGGGTTCCTTGTGCTAATTTAATGCCAGGAAACTTAGGATTACTTTTTAGACAAGGCGGCAGATTTTTGACAAAATCGTGTGCAGTCTTGTCACATAATCCCTCCAAGGATACTCGTCGGCGAGAAATCATTCGATTTCAGAATCAGAGCTTTCGTTGACCATGAGTATCAAGTCAGCATTGGCATACATTTTAGACTTGTTTCTCGTCATGCGAGAAATTAAGCGAGATTTTTTCTTGCCTTTTGCATTAACACCATCTTTAGATTTAGGCCGATTGACTGTAGGCTTAGAAATCATAGCCACGGGTAAGCTCGTAGGGGGATCGGGTAGCGGATTGGGTAGCAGAACACTGTAGGGTACAGGGGTAGGCTTGCTCTTGGCCACCATAGGCTTATCGACCTGTGGAGGGTTTGACACTTCAAAGCCATTACGGCTAAGGAAATTATCCCAAGAATCATGACGTAACCCCAGCTCATACACCATACACATTTTAATCAATCCCACATGGAAAAGGCTGGTATCGGCCTGACTGTGTTTGTAACGTTTGGCCATCTTGAACAAGCTTCGGTGTAGGTAATGGGGCATACTCAGTTTGAAACCCATAAAAACCATCAACAAACGAAGGTGAAACAGGAAAACAAACCCATACCTTCCCTCGCAAGTAACAAATTGTTTGATTACGATTAGGAGATCATACTAGCGGGGTTTCAACATCTTCGCAAGCAAGCCTCTATCGCAATAGTCCACTGTGCGAGACCGAAACAACAATTTCCACGGGACATTGTCAACCTTGTAGTTTTTCGACCATTTCTATCCCATGATAGGCAGACTAGTTTCCAAGCTGAGAAACTGTTCAGTGATTTCAAGCTGGACATCTCCAACTTTCGCTTGGCATCCATCGAATGACAACGCAAATTGCCGAGCCACAATGAGGTTATATCCATTGAATTTCCTTATAAATGGAAGCCACCCATATTTTTCCTAGTCGCTGTATGCACTGTCAAATATCAACAATGCTTGACACGCGTTGGGCTCGGCCCTCACAACAGGAGCCATAGCCCCGGTACATGGTAGGGTTTGAATCCGAACTAAACGATGCACAGGGTCAAAAATGATATGCATTAACAGCTTCAGCGCTCAACAAGGAAAGGATTAATTGCATTCGTGCGAAGGTGGTGGGATTACCACCGCCAAGTAAGGTATTAATGACTGAGTACAGTGGTTTTCCATCCATAATCAAAATCGTTTAAAACATGAGTATCGGCCAACCACATAGGTGTACAACATATCAACGTGCCATCGATCAGAGTAGAACCAACACCATACGTTGCCAAATGTACAGTTCAAACGAACTTCAATACAAACCATTGATCATGTCAATCAAACCAATGTTAATCCAACCATGCCAATGGTCGTTCAAACTAACAAATTATGCATCGATTTGACTTATAAAATTGAAATCCAAAGATCAATCGATATGCCTTTATGAAACTGAAACCATTGTAATTTCATATCGAATCAAACTCATATGATTACCAAGTGTTTTGGTTTTGCGTTCAATATGTTCATATTGCAAAGTTTTTAGAATAATGCAACCAAAATTCTCAAATAATCAATAAGCCAAGAACCCATAGCAATAAGGATTATAGCATATAGGAGTGAAATTAATTAAAACCCTTATAGCATCAAATGTGATCAATAAACTTTCATGCTTAATGGCTTATAAATCGACTTGAACAATCAAAGTGAAATGGACACAGTTTGAAAGAACTTTTGCAGTCATGTGATAACCAATGATCAAGTGTGTTTCAGCAAAATCAAATAAAAGACAATGATAGTCAAGGAAACAAAAGAGGTGTTTTCACACTTTCAGTTGTGAAAACTGTAGAAAAACCAAAATGCAATTGTCGCAAAATGAATATGATGTCTTATCGCAGAATGCGACGATGATTTGTCGTTAATGAGACAAGGGGTGTCGGTAGCTTCTTAGGGAAAATTAAAAAAATGAATTGGCTGCCAACAAAAGCATGGCCCGATGTCTATCCTAGGTACCATTGTATACCCCTGCAGTCACCTGTGTATGTCCCTAAAAAATATAGGTAACTAGGTTTCCAGCGTGCGAACAATCACCAGGCGTGTGCAGTCGAAAGTCAGGTAGATCACAATGAGAAGGGTATCGATCCTGAAACCTGTCAAGGGTATCAAAAGAAAGTGGTCCGGAAGACAACTGAGGGCCTCAAATGGATTCGAGACCCACGAATCCCCATGGCAAATGCAATCGATGGAATCCCAAAATAATCCCTCTATATGTGTTCTCCACTACGATTGGTCCAGCTTTGGAGGGGTTATCTTTGTTACCTTTCCACACGCGACCTCGTGTTTATCCCCTGTGTTAGAGGTTGGTCCCGGATAACTTTCACGATACTGGACTTAGACACTCCCTAACTTAGACTCCAACATTTGATTTTAAATGGCCTTGAAGAGTTTCCTCTCCAACCTAATCCAAGGCCCTAATCCTGAACTAGTTGGTTAACCCTACAAACATAAAAGTCTAATAAATTTTAAATTTATCATTAATTTTATGGCTTATCTTATGTCAAGGGGTATGAAAGTGAAACTGATGATGTGTAAAAGATGAAAGCAAAAATGAAATAAAAAGATGGAAACAAAAACTTTCACTTAATGCAAAATTTCAACAACTTTTCATTTTTTTTTCTAATTTTCTAAGATTTTTGATAGCAAACTCAAAAGGAATTTCACTCGACTACGAGCTACTTATGATCTAAGTAAAACAGCAAAAAATTATGAAATAAATGACTTTCCCCTAGCTAATAATGCAAAATCACACTCTTCAACCAAACAAGAAAATGAAAGAGATTTTTTTATTTATTTAAATGCTGATAAAGCAAAAAAGGAAAAATACCAAGTAAAAGCCAAGAAAAACAATTCTATCATAATCGCAGATCGCATAGAATCACTTCAACAAATCACACACTAGCAACTTTTTTAAAAAATGACTCTCACACTTGTCTAAAAACCCTAAAAAATATTTTTTATGACGGCTTTTAAATGAGAAAAAGCAAGCTAAGGTTAAGATTAATCCTAAGCTACCGATTGCTAAGACAGAGATTCGAATACTTGAAACGTATAATTCTCATCAAGGGAAAGGATGGTTGCCTTACCCTCAACAAAAACTATCCTGCCCAAGCACGCTACTGATAATTCAACACCAAGCATGTGAATGCGAGCTGTATAGAGCCAGAGGGCGTGTACACACGGGATGACCCTCTACAGGCCGCGTGTATCTCTAAAACTCTGAGAAAAAATAAAAACAAACAATCCAAACCAGGAAGAGACCACTGATATTGATAACTAGGATCTCATGAAGGCTTGTCCACTCTTTTAAATAGAAAAAGCAAGCAATGTAAGGAAAAAATTTGTAAAACAAATCAATCTGAGACAAGACTGCAAACGACCAGGACTTAGAAAGAATTCTAGAAAACCCTTGAGAATCACTGATTCTGACAGGGAAGAGGATGACTACCTCCAAATTGTTTTGGAATCCACACGCTACTGCTACTTCTTCAGCTAGCGTTCACACGCGGGCTGTAAGAAAGTAGGGTGAAGGTACACGCATGTAGACCTTATGCAGGTCGCGTGTACCTCTGTGGGTCTCGAAAAACATAGTCAAGAAAATAACAGAGAAAGATGGTATGGTAAACCAGACTCTCTGCCAGCTTAGACTTTGCAGAAACTAAAAAACAGGCAAGAAAACTAGTCTTTTAAACTATCCAAAAACAAATAAAATTCCTAGGAACCCTAGAGACTTCCCCAGTATGGTCGCCAATTCTGTTGTGATGGAAATCTCCTTACGGACTAGAAAATAGGGTTATACTTTGCATGCAAATATGACCAAGAGAAAATCTACTTTCTACCTTCGTCCCCAGACTTAAATCCCATTTCTTTTCAGTAAATACATGTCCAGATCAACCTACCTTGTTCTCGGCGTTCGATGTCGATCCTCTTTCACACTTGATCACTTGTTCACGGTTCTCCTTCCAAAGCTGACCTACATACAAGACAAGCAACAACTACACATGCATCTTACCTATAAACTAACGGGTTAGAGATTCAAACATGTACTTAACAAACTATGAATAACTCATGAATTGGGATGGGAAAAACATTTTCTTTATTACTTTGAATGAGTCAACTTACAAAAAGTCAAGACTGGCCACCGCTCCGCGAACTTGATCCTGGGCTCCTCTTCAACTGTCCTCCAACTTCTTTTCTTAGTATCTCTTCTTGCACAAGGATGGCTAAAGGGTTGGGACAATGGGAATATGAAATTGGGCAGAGTTTCTTTTCTATATTTTTCCTCCTCCAAATGGGACCCCTAGCCCTTCTTTTATAGGCTAGAAGAAGCTAGGTATTTGGACGAACCCTCGTCCATGCATGGCTGGGAGTTTTAGTTAACTCACCAAGAGTTATGTGTTCCATCGAAAAATTTCCTTTTCTCGTTCTTTTTTCGGTCCATGCAGGCTGTTTTAGGTCAGCTAGCATGTACACATGTGCAGTAATGGAGTAGGGTGCGTGGGCCCTTATAAAAGAGGTTTTTTAAACAGTTGTTTAGCAGTGCTTTTGGAAAAGAAGGGATATGAGATGGCCTGATGCCAGGTAAGAAAGTATGGTGCAAATTAGGGATATAACAGACATTTCTCGTTGTTACTGATACTGAAGGAGCAGATAATCCACTCCATCCGACGAGCTCCGGGTTCGATTCCTGGGCAACTCGGATCAAATTTCTGATAGGGACCTCTGTCCACTTATTCTAGTTCTAGATCCAATCAAGTTCCTTTTCCTATTTGTTCCTATTCACAGGGAATGAACTATCGCACTATGGTTTTTCCGAAAAGGTGATGAAGAATTAATATCCCACTCATATTCATTTATTTGGAATTCAGTTCTAGAATTGCATTGCACTTCGTTATAGCGAACAAAAAAAAAAATCTCTTCACCGATTCAATCCTATCCGTTCTCATTACAACGGATCTCCCTTTCCTGGAAAAAAGGAATAAATAATTTGATGGAGTATATAACCACAGATAGATCTATAGACTGTGTAATATATGCACAGAAATAGAGAGTCTATCTCAAATACTATATTCTATCAATATAGGATAGATCAGTCTCTATCCCGTTGGGATAGATATTGAAATTCCATTCTGGATATTAGTTGACATTGATACATGGATCATATTATACTGTCAAATAACAAGCCTTATGCTTGGGAGCCTCTGATGATTTTATAAACGAATTTCTAACCATGACCGCAATTATAGAAAGACGTGAAAGCGCAAATTTATGGGGTCACTTCTGCAATGGGATCACTAGCACTGAAAATCATCTTTACATTGGATGGTTTGGTGTTTTGATGATCCCTACCTTATTGACAGCAACCTCTGTATTCATTATTTCTTTCATCACAGCTCCTCCGGTATATATTTTTGGTATCTGTGAGCCCGTTTGCGGTTCTCTTCTTTATGGAAACAATATTATCTCTGGTGCCATTATTCCTACCTCTTCAACTATCGGTTTTCACTTCTATCCCATCTAGGAAGTATATTCCACCGATGAATGGCTATACAAAGGGGGTCCTTACAAGCTAATCGTTCTACACTTCCTACTTGGTGTAGCTTGCTATATGGGTCATGAGTGGGAGCTTGGCTTCCATCTAGGTATGCATCCTTGGATTGTTGTTGCATACTCAGCTCATATTGCAGACACACATCCTGTTGTAGCAGATGATTACCTACAAGTTCAATTGGAATAGGACAGTGGATTACATGCAGGATCTTGGAGATATTCTCTATCTAATGATGAGTCCATTCCAAAATGGTCCACCCTCGTATTATGAGGTATATTTCATTAAGGACACATATTGAGAAGATCTTACAAGATACATAGATTAAGCATATACCCCTCTCAAGATCTTGCAATATCTAGGAGTTGTGACCGAACGTCATCAACTATATGCATGTTGGATTGACTCTATCCTTTCCTCTCCACCGAATAGTGTGGGAAGAGAGAATGCTAGACTAGAACCGAAATCGAGGAAATAAGGAGTAAGCATAGTCTAGTAGAGAATATATCATTAGGTTAAAGAGAATTGGCTTGTCTTTACTATGCTTAATCTTACATGGTCGAGATCTCGGAGTGAAGAACCTATCTTCAAATTAAAGATCTACCAAGTCTTTTTTTTTTCTCCAACATACTTACTATTCTTGGACAATACCAGGAAATGATTCATTATAGGATCTGAAATCGGGGCATATGTAGAACCTCTCATTGGTTTCCATGACCCTACTGCCCAATCAATTTTGTTTTACTTCATTCCATATTCCATTGCTCTTTCATCGATTATTATAAGATTATCCCGGCTGATGTCAAATCTTAATCCTGTTGTATGAATTGAGTGTTCAATTTCATTCGGAAAAAGACATTGATTCTCCGACAATGTCCTTGTCATTTGATCCAATAAAATTCTGTTAGATAGGAACAAATTTAATAAATATTGATAACTCTATCCTTGATAACTCTCGGATAGATTATTATAAATAAAAGATTCATTATATAATAAACTATTGGTTCTGAGCCATCTTTGGCGATGAATTAACGATTCAAAGCAGTAAAACTTTTCTCTATTATTTCCGATTAACCAATGTTGATATGCAAATATAGGATAATGTGGATCCATGCATTTCGATTGGATACTCAATGCTTGAATGTGTTTGAAATCCTCAAAATGTTCATTTCCTAATTGTTTCCATGAATTCATGAACAAAATCGAATTGTTAATGAATTTTGAATTATATATACGAAAAAAATGGTAGTAAATTTTTTTAGGGAAAAAACCATATTTTGATGTTCTTCTCATTGAACCATAAGTAATATAAATCCTTTTCAACAGTTCTTCATTTGTGAAAAATTCTCGGCGTGAAAACAAAAGGCACTGTTCTTGAAATATGAAGGGATCCCAAAGAAATCGTCTTCCTAGAAAGAACATGGGTTTCTTAGAGGATTTATATTGCATCAAATTCGAATATTGTAAAGAAATTTTAGATCTTATCATATGCATTTTTTTAAACGATCTGAACTGATACGAAGATATAAATGAATTGGGTATTTTTATACATCTTTTTGTACCTCTTTTTGTACAATCGAATCTATTACTGCAAAGAAAACTAAGACGCCGGATCCTAGGAGCCCAAACTATTTTATTATGAATTCTTCATCCATATCCCTATCCATTTGTTTTGGGTCGATATTTTTTTTTTGTTTTGAATCGAAAGTTTCTTTTTGTTTTGCGTCGAGAGTTTCTTGTATAAACTTGAATTCATATTCTTGAAGAAATCGTATCATATCTAGATGATTTCTCATTTTGGGATGAGAAGCGAATGTGCTCTGATCCTTATTGAACGTAGCCTGAAATCTTCCTAACCATGGAAATTTCACCAAAAGGCTTTCTAAAAGACTAGAAGCTAGATCAAGATCATGCTCAGTGGATCTATCGAGAGTAATGCGATTCTTGATATTTCATTCCAATATAGACCAAGAATCTCGAGCCGTTGATCCAGCCAAGAAACCCAAAATATGTGGAAGTATGGTTAATTCCTTCATAGTTGTTTTGGCAATCGAAGGTTCTAAATACCATTCGGACAAATAACAAAACCTTTTATTCCATAATTCCTTTTTGGTAGATAGATGATTCAGGGGAGAATTCCTTCTAACTTTCATTTCTCCTTCTTCTTTTTTTCTTTTTCTGCATTACCAAACACCTTTCTCTCTTCATGAGAGATCAAAATCTCATTTTTTTTTCTCATGGAAGAAAGTATTCACGAGGTGATAGTATCTACCCATAGTTATTGGATCTTGGCAATATGAAGCAATGAGTTAGTCTCTAGTTGATTTATACCAGAGACCAATCCGTTATTATTTCGAATTCTCCATAACTCCGGAAAAGAATGAAAAGATCGATTCCAACAAGTCTCACACTAAGTATAGCATGGTTTCGAAATGGTAAATCTAATTTCTATTCGATCTGATAGAATTGATGATCCATGATCGGGCAGTTTAGGAAAAAGACTAATTATTCCTACTCTTCTAAGATCCAAATTTTGATCCCTAAAACTCCATAGATGGTTTGAACTGGATAATAACAATAATGAATCCTAGCCCGAATTGTTTGTAGGGGAACCCTACCTCCCCTGTCCCATTCCACCCAGGTAATTTCCTTTCCATCAAGACGTCTTGCAATTTGGATCTGAATACCTTCTACATATTCCCATTCAGTCAGTTCAATATCTTTCTTCATTGTTTTTCTAAATGGAACTCTCTTCTCTAGTTGTAGGGAAATATACTCCGCAAGAATATTAGGTTTTCTATAGGGTTTCACAACTTTTTCTATAGCAATGTGAAGTTTTTGGTCCACATAATCAAGCATATTTAGTACATTGTTTCTTAATTTTTCAATTCCTTGAAAACCCCTACCTTCTATTAACAACAAGTTGGGAAATCAAATATATATTTTGACCTGAATCAAATTGATCTTTCTGCTAATCTCTACCTGTGCAATTCCTCCATAATTCAAGGATCTCTTTATATGTGTCCGTACATAGTTTTCAATGCAAGTACATATTTTTTTATCTTCTCAGAGATATTTGGAATAATTCCTTTGTTGTGCGAACCAATGGGAACGATCATTTTGGGTTACACCAAGTCTAAAACCAAGTGGATTTATTTTTTGTTCCATACATATCCTCTTTTTCGGGATTCTATTGACATAATTAGATCATTCGATCTGGAAATTTCCTCCAATACAATAGTTATATGACAAGTGGGTTTCTATATTGGATAACCACATCCCTGAGCTCTAGGTTGAACCCTATTGAAAACATCACCCTCATTCACTTTGACTCTACTGATGAGTAAATTCCCTTTGTTCAAACCCATATTGTGATTTGCATTCGCCGCCACAGAATGAATTAATTGTGATATGGGATAACAGGCCCCATAAGGCATCGATTCCAATATCATAAGTTCTTTTCCATATGAACAACCACAAATTTGATTAATTACTCTACGTGCTTTATGCGCAGACATACGTATATTTCTCACCAAAGATCGTATCTCTGGACCTGGACTATTATTTCCCATTGACTCCATCCTCCCCAATGAATGACAAGTATCTCTCAATTAACGATGAGATTTCTTATCGTTTCTCACATGTCCCTGAAAAAGTAGAGTAGGTGCAAATTCCCCCAATTTGTGGTCTACCATATGATCTGTTACATAAATGGGTCAATGTTCCCTCCCATTATGAACAAAAATTGTATGACCAATCATTGCAAGTACAATGACAGATGCCCGGGACCAAGTCACTGTTATCTTCTTTTCTTCGCTTATTTTTATATTTTTAATTTTCCTCAATGAATGATTAGCCACAAAAGGAATTTTTTTTCAATGAACTTGCCATGATCAATTACCTTTCTTTCCTTTTTTTTTATGGATATCCAACCATTCTTACTCATTTCGATGAAGGATTGAAGCATCACTGTACCTATTCCTCTTCCAACTTTTCTTTCCAAGCGCACTATAGCCCCAGGGGGTCACGGGTTGTTTCCTGCCAATTGGGTTTCTTCCTTATCCACCTCCATGAGGATGGTCTACAGGGTTCATAGCTACTCCTCTTACCTCAAAAGGCTTACCCAACTAACATTTAGCTCCATCTTTACCGAAACTTCTATTGTTTGCAGTTATATTACCCACTTGTTCAATTATTGTTGAGCAGTTCTCAGATATTAAACGAACTTCTCCAGATGGTAATATTAATGTGGTTGATCAATCTTCTTTTGCGATAAGTTCTTCTACAACACCTTCCACTCTAGCTAATTGTCCACCCTTTCCAGGTGTTATTTCTATGTTATGTATAGTCGTGCCTAAGGGCATATTGGCTTAAGTAGACTCTTATTCCAATAAATAAGAATCCCTTCCCAAACTGTACAAGCCTCTCTCAGGGCATACAACTTTCTGGATGTATATGAGATGATATTTACATATATTGATTAAATAGAATCGAGATGATAAAGGGCATCTATTGTATTCTCTATGTCTCGATTCTCTACATCCTAGGTTTCTCTATTCCATCATTTGGTTTATATTCTTTATGTAGCATTCTGAATGAATGACTTTATCAAATTATGCTAATACTTTCATATGTTATGGATAAGGTAGGAGGCATATTAAACATCTTTTCTCTCTGTTCACACGTCATATGTGGATTGGTGGGTTTATCATAGTTGGTTTTTTTTCACATGCAACGATTTTTATGGTAAGAGACTATGATCCAACTACTCAATACAACAATTTATTAGATCGCGTTCTTAGACATCGTGATGCAATTGTATGACACTTCAACTGGGTATGTATATTCTTAGGCTTCCATAGTTTTGGTCTGTATATTCATAATGATACTATGAGCGCTCCAGAACGTCCTCAAGATATGTTCTCATATACTGCTATACAATTACAACCTATCTTTGCTCAATGGATACAAAACACTCATGCTTCAGCACCTAGTTCAACAACTCCCGGTGCAACAACGAGTACCAGTTTAACCTAGGGAGGTGGTGATTTGGTGATAGTAGGTTCCAAAGTGGATTTGTTACCAATTCCATTAGGAACCGTGGATTTTTTGGTACATCACATTCATGCATTTACTATCCATGTGACTGTTTTAATCCTACTTAAAGGTGTTCTATTTGCCCGTAGCTCTTGTTTAATACCCGATAAAGTGAATCTTGGTTTTATATTTCCTTGTGATGGACCCGAGAGAGAAGGAAAATGTCAAGTATATGCCTGGGATCATGTTTTCCTTGGTTTATTCTGGATGTACAATGCAATTTCGGTAGTAATATTCCATTTCAGCTGGAAAATGCAGTTTGATGTTTGGGGTAGTATAAGTGATTAGGGAGTGGTAACTCATATTACGGGAGGAAAATTTTCATAGAGTTCCATTACAATTAACGGGTGGCTCCGTGACTTTCTATGGGCACAAGCCTCTCAAGTGATCCAATCTTATGGTTCTTTATTATCTGCATATGGTCTTTTATTTTTAGGTGCTCATTTTATTTGGGCCTTTAGTTTAATTTTCTTATTCAGTGGTCGTGGGTACTGGAAAGAACTCATTGAATCTATCGTTTGGGCCCATAACAAATTGAATGTTTCTCCTTCTATCCATCCCAGAGCCTTGAGCATTGGACAGGGACGTGTTGTAGGAGTAGCTCATTACCTTCTGGGTGGAATCGTCACAACATGGGTGTTTTTCCTGGCAAGAATTATTGCAGTAGGATAATGGCTAGGTGGATTTGAAAAGCATTATGGCATCAATATTTCCAAAGTTCAGCCAAGGCTTGGCCCAGGACCCAACTACTTGTCGTATTTGGTTTGTTATTGCGACCCCACATGACTTCAAGAGTCATGATGATATTACAAAAGAACGCCTTTATCATAAAAAATTTGCTTCCCACTTTGGCCAGTTGCCTATAATCTTTCTTGGACCTCTGGTAATTTGTTCCATGTGGCTTGGCAAGGCAATTTTGAAGCATGGGTATGTGATCCCTTACATGTAAGACCCATTTCTCATGCAATTTGGGATCCTCATTTTGGTCAACCAGCTATAGAAGCCTTTACCTGAGGAGGTGCTCCTGGTCGAGTCAATATTGCTTATTCTAGTGTTTATCAATGGTGGTATACAATTGGCTTACGCACTAACAAAGATCTTTATGTTGGAGCTCTTTTCTTGCTATTTGTTTCTACCATTTTTTTAATAGCGGGTAGATTACATCTACAACCTAAATGGAGACCCTGTGTTTCATAGTTCAAAAATGTTGAATCTCGTCTTAATCATCATTTGTCGAGACTCTTTAGATTCAGTTCTCTAGCTTGGACAGGGAATTTAGTTCATGTCATTATTCATGAATCAAGGGGAGAGCATGTCATATGGGATAATTCTTTGAATGTATTACCGCATCCCCAAGGTTTAGGACTGCTTTTCACAGGTTAGTGGAATCTTTATGCTCAAAATCTTGATTCCAATAGTCACTTATTCGGTACCTCCCAAGGGGAGGGAACTGCTATTCTAACTCTTCTCGGAGGATTCCATCCACAAACTCAAAGTTTATGGTTGACTGATATGAATCATCATCAGTTAGCTATTGCATTTGTTTTTTCAATTGTTGGTCATATGTATAGAACCAATTTTGGTATTGGTCACAGTATGGAAGATATTTTGGAGGCACATGTTCCTCCAGGAGGCCTATTATGACACGGACATAAGGGTCTTAAACACAATCAATAACTCTCTTCATTTTCAACTGGGTCTTTCTTTAGCTTCTTTGGGGGGTATAACTTCCTTGGTAGCTCAACACATGTATTCTTTACCTGCTTATGCATTCATAGCACAAGACTTCACCACCCAAGATGCATTATATACTCATCATCAATACATTGTCGGATTCATTATGATAGGGGCCTTTGCTCATGGAGATATATTCCTCATTAGGGATTATAATCCAGAGAAGAATAAGGATAATGTATTGGCGAGAATGTTGGAATAGAAGGAAGCAATAATATGTCATCTTAGTTGGGTTAGTTTATTACTAGGTTTCCATACCTTGGGACTTTATGTTCATAATGATTTTATGCTTGCTTTTGGTACTCCAGAAAAACAAATATTGATCGAGCCCATATTTTCTCAGTGGATACAATCTTCTCATGGTAAGACCTTATATGGTTTCGATGTACTCCTATCTTCAACAAGTGGTCCATCATTCGATGCAGGTAAGAGCATATGGTTACCTAGTTGGTTAAATGCTATTAATGATAATAATAATTCATTGTTCTTAACAATCAGTCCTAGAGACTTTTTGCTTCATCATGTTATTTCTTTAGGTTTTCATACAACTACATTGATCCTAGTTAAAGGTGCTTTGGATGTGCGTGGTTCCAATTTAATGCCATATATGAAATATTTTGGTTATAGTTTTCCTTGTGATGCTCTGGGACGAGGTGGTACTTGCAATATCTCGGCCTGGGACACTTTTTATTTAGCAGTTTTCAGGATGTTGAATACTATTGGATGGGTTACTTTCTATTATCATTGGAAGCATATAACGTTATGGAAAAGTAATGTAGCGCAATTTAATGAGACTTCCACTTATTTAATGGGATGGTTAAGAGATTATATATGGTTAAATTCTTCACAACTTATTAATGGATACAATCCTTTCGGTATGAACAATTTATTTGTTTGGGCGTGGATGTTGTTATTCGGGCATCTTGTTTGGGCTAGTGGATTTATGTTCCTGATTTCCTGGCATGGATATTGGCAGACACTGATAGAAACTCTCGCATGGGCCCATGAGCGCACACCTTTGGCTAATTTAGTTTGATGGAGAGACAAGCCAGTATCTCTTTCCATTGTTCAAGCATGATTAGTTGGATTAGCTCACTTTTCCATAGGTTATATATTCACTTATGCGAATTTTTTAATTGCCTCTACATCAAGTAAATTTGGTTAATTCTTCTTCATCAATTTCATAAGTGAATGGGATATTATTGTATCAATGACAATACCCCACAGACAAAAAAGTAATCAACGTAATATTTATCCATCTAAAATATGATCTATATTTTGATTCCTGGTAGGTAATAGTACCGACTAAAATATTATGGCGAGAAAGAGTCTCATTCAGAGAGAGAAGAAGAGACAAGAACTAGAATATAAATTTTCATTTGATTCGTCAATATTTGGAGGAAGAAAGCAAAGTTTCATCATTGGATGACAAATGGGAAATTCATAGAAAATTGCAATCTTCACCACGTAATAGTGCACCTACATGTCTCCATCGATGTTGTTCTTCAACTGGAAGACCTAGAGCCAACTATAGAGACTTTGGATTGTCCGGACACATACTCCGTGAGATGGCCCATGCATGTTTATTTCCCGGGATAACAAAATCGAGTTGGTAGGAAAAGAAAAAAAAGTGATTTAAGTGTATTGTGATAATGGAAAAGTACCCCTATCCCTATCAGGGATAGGGATAGTATATCCTATGATTGTTTTGTGTACCCATTATGTTTATGATATCAATCAATGGTGAGGATTAGAGTAGTATGGTATCTCACAAGGCTCATAATCTTGAGGTCACGGGTTCAAATCCCATCTCCACCAGACCAGAAGATAAGAAGTATTTTGGTCCGGAAAGGATTACTCTCTTCATTCTCATTTTATAATAGAATGAAAAGTGAGGAAAAGAAAAGATACGATCAATACATGAACTATTCATTTTCATATTCCATTTGAAAATGGCGGGTAGCAGGGATCAAACCTGCATCTTCTCCTTGGCAAAGAGAAATTTTACCATTCAACCATACCCGCATTTTATTCGTTTTGAATATATATATATATATATATATATATTCATAAAATTTGAACATAATATGGAAAATACATATATGTTCAATCCCATTCATAAGTAGATACCATTTCTTAATGGTCCAATTCTTTTTTCAACTACGGAAAACCCCTCCTCCTTGGACCTGAAGGAAAAGGCCCTTCAGAAGAGCTATAAATCTCTCTG
>JZKD02S1744493.1:619493-632832 GCA_000966675.3 Picea glauca | reverse complement strand
TAAAAAATCTAAAACAGATATGAGATATGAAATAATTAAGGATACCTACAAAAAGGACTGATCCAATCCATAATGATACACCCAAAAATAAAACATTTTTGCTACTTGACCAACCATCAGGAGAGGCAAGTGAAACAAGTACACCAATCACTAGTAAAAATGAAATAGAAATTAATGAAAACACAATCGATTGGAAAGAAATAGTCATGGTTATGATCTTACAAGCTCCCAATAGATTGAATAGACTATACCATCTGATCCCCAATTTTAAATTCTGATCAAATGCACTATGGAAAGGATTTGACCATAAATTGATCGAGTTTTTCAAACTTTTTCAATTTCATATTTGAGTGTGAGAGGAGAGGGAAATTCATTTCTTTTTTCCATTCCAGATTATAATGAGAAATCATCATATGTAACAGGTATGGTTGGTATCAGCCCGACATTACGCTTATAATTCGATATTACCTGAAGGGGTAGAATAGAAGTTGTCCCCAGGAGAGATGGTCGAGTGGTTGATGGATCCGGTCTTGAAAACCGGTATAGTTAAAAAACTATCGAGGGTTCGAATCCCTCTCTCACCTAATTTTTTTTTTTCAAAAATCACATTTATTAGTTCAGTCCAGTACAAAAAAAGAGAATAGCTCGGCTGGAGATAACCGAGCTACAAGGATCCAGTTGGAAAGAGAGTATTTTCAAATATTCCTATCCCGCCGATATGGGAGATTGATGTAATGAAATTAAATTGAGTTCTCTTCCATCTGGTCCGATATCTTGTTTCAGTTAAGAGGAGTCATGTAAAGAACAGGTTCGAAATCATGATCAATTCCTTTCTTATATCCTGCTGCAGTTGCACGAGCCCTTCCCGCATGCCACAATTGACCTACGAAGAAGAAAAATCCTGGAACGAAATGGGAGGTGGCTAACCAACTTCGGGGAGAGACATAATTCACAACATTGATTTTGGTAGCTACACCACCCAAAGAATTTGAAGAACCTAAAGAAGAATGAGTCATATATTCTGTCGAACATCATTCCTACCAAGGTTGTATGTAGTTTCTCAACTTTCTTAGGTCCAAACCATTAGGGCCTTTTTTCTGACCTTCCTGGCCTGGCCTTAACAAACCACCCTCGTCCTTTCAATTTTTTTTCTATGTTTCTTTCTTTATCTCTCTAGTCCTTTTATATGGTATGATATTGTTCATAGTTACTAAGGGTTTTCATGATCGAAGTTACACAGATGGGGAAGTAGAAGAAAAATGGAGAGGCAGATGAAGAAGAGAAAATAGAAGTGAAGAAAAGTGATTGATCTCAACAACATTTTATTCATACATCCATCAAGTCAATGGGATCATAGAGGTGAAAGAAACACAAATGAATCTAGAAGTTATTGTGCAACTCACTGTTCTAACTCTGATGGTTGTATCGGGCCCATTAGTCATTTTTTTATTAGGATTTCACAAAGGTAATCTATAATTACAATGAGCCATCTTCAGGGATGAAATACTATTTACCAAAGTATTTCATCTCCGGTGATGGAGATTCATGTAATGATGAAAACAAGGTAATGATTGATAGAAACTTTCAATAGAGGTTGATAACTCCTCATCTTCCTATCGGTTGGACAAAATATCGATCTGTATGTTACAATTGGATCATGGTGGGTATAGTTTAGTGGTAAAAGTGTGATTCGTTACATTATCAACTCGAATAATTGAAGTATCTTTTACATGGATCTTTGATCCATCTAAATCTCTATTTCCAAATAGGTGAAAAACCTCCCTTATGAAGAAATACTATCCATCCAAGATGGAAGAGTTCATGTGTGACACAACTTCATATACTTTACGTTCCCATATTAGAGTATAGTGTTTCACTTCTTTCCATTAAAACAAATGCCCGTTGGTGTTGCAAAAGTTCCTTTCTGAGCCCCTAGAGATGAAGATGCAAATTGGGTCGACTTATACAACCAACTTTATCGAGAGATATTACTTTTTTGGCTCAGGATGTCAATCTCAAGATTGCAAATCAACTCATGGGTCTCACGATATATTTGAGTGTAGAAGATGTAAATAAAGATATGTTCTCATTTCTCAACTGTCCCGGTGGATCAATAATACCGGGGGTAGGTCTTTTCAATATTATGAAAATAATAGTACCAGATGTACATACAATATGCATGGGGATAGCTGCTTCAATGGGATCTTTCATCGTAATCGGGGGAGAAATTACTAAATGTATAGCATTACCTCATGCTAGGGTTATGATCCACCAACCTGCTAGTTCCTATTATGACGGACTGGCCATAGATTTTCATACCGAATCGAAACACGTAACGATGCTTTGCGATTACATAAAAAAAAATTATATAGAAAGAAAAGGAAACCTTGGAGAGGTCATTCAATGGGACTTGGATAGAGATGTTTTTATGTCAGCAACAAAATCCCGAGTTTATGGCATTGTTGATGCCATAGCGGAAGGTTGAAGAAGCAACAAATTTTTTTATGTCAGCAACAAATGCCCATAATATTGAAGAAGCATAAAGTTTATGCTCATATTGCCGCGAGAACGGAACAACAGGATCAACTACCTGGCCAACCCCATAATTACATGTCGTTATTGTATGAATATATCTTGTAATGAGAGTAATTATTACTTGATGATTCAAGAGTAGAGTTGGAGATGGTAAACTGTACAAGTTACCGATAACATACTCATATCATATTTCGGAAATGAATAAGAGGCTCTAGAGTATGGAGAGGACCTTACCGTTGGAGAAAGAACCATAGAAACGATGAAACCCATGCTTTTTTCTCATTCTCAGTACAAGGTTCGATCCCTTTCTTACCTGGAAGATGCCTATCCAAAGGGAATTATGGTTGGGAAGGTTGCAGTAGCAAAAGCCATTGGAACTTTTATTTTCTAAATAAGAAGAATCAATGTTATTCTCAATGGACCAAACAAATGAATAACCAATAAAAATATTCGTGATTCATGAGAGTAAATGTCAATGACCAGAGTAAAACGTGGATATATAGCTCAAAAACGTCGGAAAAAGATTCTTGCATTTGTATCAGGCTCGCGAGGGGCCCATTCGAAACTTTTTTTAACTGCTAACCAAGGGAAAGTTAGAGCCTTAGTTTTCACCCACCGAGATAGAGGTAAACACAAGAGATATCTTCGTCGTTTGTGGATTACTCAAATTAATGCAAAAACCTGTGTCAATGGAGTCTCTTATAACAAATTCATCCAATATTTTTACAAGAGGAATAGGACAGTGGAGGGACCACCTGCCTCAACATTCTCAGGAAGTCAGCACATAGTGTCCACATCCTCATCCAAAAATCAAGTAGACACTACACTATCAGTTGATCCTCTCATGAGCCAATAGGATCAAGAAGTTTTTACAAATAGAAATTGATCAAGAAGAGGAATAAACTTTTGAATAGTAGCACATATGCCCATTTTTGGAAGAATACATCTACATCCCATCATACATTGTTGTTTGCATTTGACACAGAGAAGGGGAGGATGCACATGGAATTCCTATAAGCACAGATCCCTCACTCAAATATAGCTTCTAACTACAATAAAACATCCTTTGAGTTTGATGTGAAGTAGGTCCATCCACTGGACCAAATCGACATTCACAGACAAACAGGGGAGATGATTTTCTCCACTCTAACAAACACTTCACTAACTGCCTCAAAGTTCCAGGTGTCTTTGAATAACATCCAAACTCAATTGAAGCTAGAGAATATATCATCCTTGGCCAAAGATAATAAAATCAAATCCCTAGAGGAGTTGGTGTTGAAGATTGGTTATGACCTTTCTAATGTCAAGGTAGATGAAAAGTTATTGAAGAAGAAAAATGTTGACATAGCCTCCTTGAGAAAAAAATTGAAACTTCCAACCACTGAGGATTCACAACCAAAGGAAATGGATGAAAGTGAAGGCCACAATGAGGAGATGTTGAAACTGATCATGGAGAAGAATGCGCAATTAAAAGAGATGGAGATTGAGTTGGAAAAAATGGTCAAAGATAAATAACAGAGTGTGCATATGGTTTTTATTCCACTAGAGGCAGTCCCTCTGATAAGAGTTAGTATATCAGCAACTGTAACAATAGAGATTCTATCAACCATCCCAATGAAAGTTCCATATGCTTCTGAGAAGCTATTGAAGTCAATGGAGGACATGTCCCTTCAAGGGGAAGAAATCAGAAAGTTGCAAGAAGAGGTAAAAAACCTTGTTTTCCCTTGGTTATGGAAGTAAGAGAAGATCAAGGAAGAAAAGGGAGAATGTGAACATCATGGAAGACAGTGATTGTTACTCGGTCAAAGTGAGCGGAAGATTAGAATAGATGGAGTGAAGCTCAAGAAATAAATTCGTTGGATGAGGAGATCCAGTATGACAGATAAGAAAGGAAGAAGGATCATGGACAACTCAGCAAGTGGAAAAAGCCATCATTGGATGCTTTTGAGCACCGCGTGAGAAGAAAGTAAAGATTGGCTAGTGAAGCCCTGAAAATATGGGTCAAAGTTGACCTAGGGTTTTAGACACCTAGGGTTTTGGTATCTAGGGTTTTGGACACCTAGTTTTCGGCCTAAGGATGTCGATGAGTGATTGTAATGTATAAATAAAGGTCATGAGGGCCTAGTTTGGGTTGGTACAATATTGTTGTCGATTTAGTGTTATTATTGTAAGAGATTACTATTGTGTGAGAGAAAGAAGCGTTGAGTGTGAGAGCCTTCTGGTATTATAAGATATTCAGCTGGGTGTGAAGATCAACTTTGCAGCTGGGTGCGTAGGGAGGGGAGAGAAAGAGAGGAGAAGAGAAGAGATCTAGTAGCTAAGAGTGAAGACAAGAACTGTATGCTTCATCCTAATATATTATAAAGAACAATTCTGTGGACATATCCCTAGAGAGAGGGTAAACCAAGTATATTTGTGTTATGTGTGATTGGTATTTTATCTTTGTCATTGATATACTATGATTGTATTACTATTTTAGATCCGATAAGTAGATATGCAGAATAGATATAAGTTGATAAGTGATATATGAATGTTGTGTTGTTCCTGTGTTAGATCCACTTGACATTTCCTTTGGTTGTAGACATCTCTATCCTGCAACCCCCTCATAACTGCTTCAGGTGAGACTGCATCTACTTCGCAGGTGTTGTTGAAAGGGACAGTAGTTAGGGCTTGTTGGTGCGCTCTTGGAGCTGAACCCTAGGTTTACCCCTGTTCCAACAAATGGTTCTGTTGCCGGGATGGGAATCTTCTTGAGGGAATGTCAAGGTGGTTTCCATTGAAGACAGAGACTCACAAGTGGATAGAGAATCAAGAAAAGGACTTCGCTGAAGCCCAGAACAAGAACCCTAACCTTAGTATAGAGGATTGATTAGAGAAATATATCTTCACTGATACACAAAATGTTATTTGGAGGAATCCATCAGGATCTATACGAGTCGCTAGCTAGATTAGCAGATACCCAGTTTGAGATTTGATCTAGACCCCATGTGGTTTGGACATCTGATATGATCAAGAACATCAAAAGAGTTGATAACGTTGTATCACGAGCAGTAGATCACTACTTCGATAGCACCATTGGAGGGTACATCACAGAGTTCG
The DNA here is from genome assembly GCA_000966675.3 of Picea glauca. NCBI lineage: Eukaryota > Viridiplantae > Streptophyta > Pinopsida > Pinales > Pinaceae > Picea > Picea glauca. The sequence goes on along the minus strand of JZKD02S1744493.1, from coordinate 627,198 downwards.
TTGTTGATAGAGTAGAATCATACAGTCAAGCCGAGAGATATTTCTTTAAGGGAACCAGAGGGAAATTTTTGCATTTTCTGAAGTTGAGAATCAATATGTTATTGCATCAGAAGAATATCTTGAAGGCACAATAGATTGGTTAGATCAAGAAAGGCTAATGTTCAAGAATTAAGAAAAAAACAGTGACACAGAAGCTGGACATACGCATAGTGGGAGAGTGTTCTAAGAAGTTCACCTTGCGAACCTGTTCAAGGAGAACTATGGGGAGGAGGGTTTCTATAGTGGGGAAGAGGAATATCTGATAGATGAAGAACATTCATAACCCGCTAGGGAAGAGGAAGGAGAAGCTGAAGATCTTCGCCGAAGAGAACCTGAAACCTCAGAAACTGCGCAAACCATCGAAGTAAGTATTGTTACCCCTCTTGTTGATTTAGTAGTATTAAGAAACCAGAGTAATATCAGTCACTAGAGTACCCAGAGAACTATCAATAGTATTCCATCACACATTCAGTCAGGAACCCTAGGAATATCTATGGAAGATGAGATGAGGATTCTTATCTTTAGGGGAGATGGATCTAAAGATCCTGACCAGCAGGGGTTCCTATGTGAAGCTGTATGGAATATTAAAAATGTCACTGACAAAGCTGTCAAAAGAACCCAGTTTAGTACCACTCTAAGGGATCGTGCACTGAGTTGGTACATGAAGCTTGTCCAAGGACTTGCACAGCCTAAACCACTGAATCAGATTAATAATGTGTTGATTGTAGAGTTCAAGAAACCCAAGTCAGAGTCACAATGTATTACAGATCTAAAAGAGATCAAGTAGAAGTTGGTTGAACCTATTTTTGAATTCGATCAAAGATTCAAAACCTTAATAGGTCGATTGACTTTTCAGATACCAGATGAACAGAACAAAGAATGGTTCATTGTTTCCCTCTTACCACACATCAAAGTTCCTCTGATGCAACATTAGATTTCTTCACAGGCTAAGGCATTGGATATCGCCATGAAGTTAGAATCAACCCCTATGGGAGAATCCATTTTAGGTATGATTCAGATCTTGAGTCAGCTAACTAGTTTGTCTCTGCAGGTCAAAGATATGAAGAAAGATAAGGGAAAAGATAAAAGAGAAGACATATGGTGTGTCAGATGCAGATCAGAAGGCCATGAAAAGGAACATTGTCCCCTATTCAATGAATACTTGGCTTCTAGAGCTTTGATCCCTTTGAAGTAATTCACCTTACCTTGGTGTGAGGTATGCAGAAACAGACATTGCCCTGGTGAGTGCTACTACATGCAAAGGTATGTTCAAACACCTACAAATTTGTACTACACATTCTGTAAGTCTGTAGCACATGATGATAGGGATTGTATGACTTACGATCTCATGCATGAAAGATCGGGATACATATATAAGATTCAAGGCGAAGTACAACAAGAAGGAAATAGTACGCAGTATAACTCTCTTGGGAGAGGAAACTTCAATCCTCGCGGTGGATTCAAAGGAAGAGGATGAGGAGGAGGAATGGGTCGAGGCCGAGGACAAATCATATGTTATAACTACGTACAACTAGGACACCTTGAGAGGGATTTTCATAACCCTTTTACCACTTGAAGCTACTAGAGCTCATTTGACCATGTTATAGAAGATTGTCCTATGTTGCTAGCTAAGCTTCAAGAAAGACGAGGACCTCAGCAGAACCCACAAGTGAAACTAATATATGTTGAGCCTCATGGAGAAGACCCTAGAGTCATTGTTATAACAAGAGGGGGCACTATCATAGGAGATGAAAGAATAACCCAAGGGAATATTACAAAGGACTCAGGAATCAGGAAAGCTACAAAGAAGACACAAATGTTTGATGCAAAGAAAGAAAGACAAATATTTGAGGAAGCCAGAAAAGAATTCAGAGGAGACCAAGGCTCTTCATCAAAGACAAGACCATAAGTGAGAGAATATGGAATGCCTCTGGCATTTGATTAGTCTTCTTCAAAAAAAGAAGGAAAAGAGGTAAGCAACCTCATGGAATTTTTATATACTTGTATTAAGTTGGTTCAGGACGAAAGCATTGTACAAGAGTTACAAAATTTAATTAGACAATATGAGCTAGGAAAGATAGACCCCTTACTGAATAGATCAGTACACCAAATAAGGAATTACATTTGAATGCTCAAACAAGAGAGTATGAAATAGACTATGTAGTCCTCGACTTAGGTTCGGAGGTCAATGTCATGATGAAGCAAACCTAGGCACTAATGGGAAAACCGAAGTTGATTTATTCCCCTATCAGGCTTAGGATGGCTAACCAACAAGCTGTCAGCCCTTTTGGCAGATTAGAACATGTCCCTGTGGACATAGATGGAGTAAGAACATTTGCAGATTTTGAGGTAATTGAAATAGTTGATGACAGTTTCCCTTACCCTATGTTGTTAGGAATTGATTGGGCCTTCAATAACGCTATTGTTTTTTACTTAAAGAAAAGACGTATGACTTTTGAAAAACATGTCTTTAGGGTCATCACACCTTTAGATATAAATGAAGGTCAACAGTACACATAACCTATCAGATAAGAATACCATGCATATGCACTGGAAAACATATACAAGCTAACATCCAGACAGTAGGATTACATTAATCCCACAACCAATGGAAACATAACCTCGCGAAGTGATAGTGCATGTTCATCAGACTCAGAAGAAGCACTGGAGAACTGGCAAAATAAGATGTATGAAGTATCTACAAGAAGATGTGCTAGATTAACCAGAGAACTTCCATGGATTGGCACAACAGTAAGTAACTTACTCACATTTGATGGTCTCAACCCTTTAGAAAACTTCTTCTCGGACTTTGAAGAAAGTGTACCAATGAAACAAAGATTATTGGCGATGGATGAGGCCTTGAAATCCACACCAGCAAGATGGTGGGGGGCAAACAAAAGTAACATTACAGATTGGATACAGTGTCGTACCCTGATGACAGGGAGGTTCTCATCACAAGTAGAAGGCTGGGAAGTTCACTACACAGGTCGAAGATGCCCAAAGGACCATGTACAAAGCTGGGAGGAAGCCTGGAGTAACATCCCTCAAGAGCAGTGGGTACACAAATTCATCAACACGTTGGACACGACACCTATCAACTGGTACCTTCAAGCAAAGTTACACCTCATCACTACAGATTGGCAAGGTATGACTCATAATTTTGTAACCACCTTCTTATTTGAAAGTCAATATCCATCAGTAGATCAAGCATTACAGATTGTGATATAGAAAGTATTCAAGGAGGTATCTAGCCTTCCCTTAGAACATGAAGAGGATGAATGGACTGCGCCTCTCCAGAAACTGCAAGGCTGTTACAACATCAATGTTGATGAGGGCGATGATCCAAGGAAGGTGAAAATCATAGAAATAGAAGGCCAAAGAGATGTGGAAGGACTAGGATTTGAGATACCATTTATTAGACATTCGATTAAGATTAAGAGAGTCAATATTGGAATAGAACAGACACCAAATTTTTGAAATGTTGGAGATTATTGGGATGCTGCCACCATTGAAAAAATTACAGAGTTACTGCATGAATATCAGAACTTGTTTCCAACCAATTTCACTGATATGAAGGGAATTAAAGGGCCTATGGGAGAGATGAGGATCCATTTGAATCCAGATGCAAGACCAATTAAACAGAGACCTTACAGACTAAACCCTAAATATAAGGAGAATTGAAAATTGAGCTCGACAGAATGTTGGAAGCAGGAATTATAGAACCTCTCAAAGAGTCAGAGTGGATAATCCCTATGGTGGTGCAAGACAAGAAAACAAGAGAAATCAGGATATGCGTAGATCTTAGGAAGCTAAATCATGATTTTTTCATGACCCCTTCCCTACACCATTCACTGACGAAGTGTTAGATAATGTGGGAGGCCATGAAGTATATTCTTTTATAGATGAATTTTCACGATACCATTAGATTTGAATTGCCAAGGAAGATCGCCATAAGACCACATTTGCAATAGAATGGGGATCCTACCAATATACAGTGATTCCATTCAGATTGAAGAATGCCCCAAACATCTTTTTCAGGGTGGTGGTCGAAGCATTCAAGGAATTTCTTAATAAATTTTTAGAAGCATACTTTGATGATTAAACTGTTTTTAGTTTATTGAAAAATCATATTGAATGTCTAAGGATAATGTTGGACAAATGCAGGCAATGTCAAATTGATTTGAATCTGAAGAAATTCATTTTCTTTTCACCATTTGGAGTGTTGTTAGGTCATATTGTATGCAAGCAAGGATTGCTGGTAGATCCATCCAAAATTGCCATTATAATTGATCTACCCCCTCCTACTTTAGTTAAACAGCTACGCACTATGCCTGGGACACACGGGATATTACAGGAAGTTCATCAAAGGATATTCTCATATCACAGTACCCATGGAAAAATTGTTGAAGAAGGATTGTCAGTTTAGTTAGATAAAGGAATGCCAACAGAGCTTCGACACACTGAAAAAGAAAATGGTTACTGCACCCATTATGATTTTCCCAGATTGGACCAAGGAATTTCATGTCCATGTCGATGCATGATTTGAAAATAGAAGGCTAACTTGTTATGCTATGCAAGCACCCTCTATCTCATCAAATAAATCTTAACAGGACCTTGCTTCATGTGTTAAAATGTGCAAGAGGGTTTATGTGTTAAGTTCTTGGTTCTTCTTTGCAATGTATATGTGTGAAGAAAGGTTCTTTTACATGCTTAAATATGTGTTATAAATCAATACACATCCATAAAAAGTTCAGCAAATAACACATAAAAATCACAGCAATACCAAGATGATAAAGGAGTTCACCCCTCTCTGGGCTACGTCTCCTTGAGCCTCCTTCAATGGACTTGGCTCTTTGGGATTAGTTTGTCAAATTCTCATTACAAGCTTCTTATCAACTCAAATGGATTTACAGACTGTACCATTGAGTTCATAATACATAAAAACCCCAAATTTGACTGTAAAAACTCCGCAAATGGACAATGGCTCATCCGGCAATGACCTCTTCTACAAGTGGCCTCCAAGCTTCCCTGAGCAAGAATGAGGCAAAAATACTTGTAGAAGTCATCCAATGGATCTAAAACCTATCCCAATGTGTTCAGAGCATAATAAATAGTCATAAATGACTATTCAGTCTCAGCAAATGAATATATGCTCATCTGAGCAATGCCTCAAACAATGAGGGCTTCAAGCTTCCTCAAGCTTCAATAATCTTCAAGGGTTAAAAACCTGCATTATAAGTTTTCAAATGCCTGTGAAAACCTCACCAATGGACTCAGAACGTCCAAAAACCCCTAGCTGGGATTTTTCAGCACCTGATTTGGTCAAAAACTCCAAAAGTTATGGCCTCTGCCATTTTTCTCCTTCAAGCTCTGCAACCTGTTTGCCATTCTGCACCTGTGTGAAGTCTGAACCTAGATCCTGAGCATTTTCGTGTGCATAAACCCAGCACACGCGTGTCCCGCAAAACGAGCTGAAATTTAGAATCGTTAACGAGAATCCAGCCTCCAAGCTCGGAGGTGTTGGGTGCATGGGGGGGCCATATGGCCACGTCCCCTGCGCATAAAGGGCCCCGTTAAATGGTTTGAACCAGGTCTTGCCAAGTGTCCGAGCGCGTGGACGTTGAACACATAAAGAAAAAATGCACGCACCAATTACTAAAAGCACTGGTCACATTACAATACTCATATGATCGTGGGTCGATTATTAAACTTCCCCGCGCGCATAAAAAAAATGTATACAAACCATCGGGCATATAATACAATGAATAGTGGTCACATATATAACCACCGGAACCACAGACTTAACCCACAACTCGTTTCCCACGCATGTGATAATACCATAGAACCGGGCTATACGCCCAAAACTCCATGCGATAACGCATTTGTATATCGGAGTCATATGGTAACGTATGGGACCATGGGCCAATGTTGAAACCCGCGCACGCACAAATCATTACACGACTTGGTTGTATGGTGGTAACAATGTGACCGCGGGTCGGGGCTAGCCCCGGCCCGTTTCCCCCGCCAACATTTAAACAAAGTAAATTCATATAGTTTTGAAACCATATACAAAACAAGGAACACACGGTGGCATGGGGGCTAGCAGGGTTATGTGAAAGCATAGCAAAGCCGGGAGGTCCGAGGGTCGAACCCCGCGGCCTCCATATGACTTTTAAACGACCAAAATAGTCAAACCCAGGGTGCCACGTGGCAGCCCTTCATTGGGCCACGTGGCGCCTTTTTATTCACCTGAAGTATGACACGTGTCAAATTCGAATTCGCCCGTTGTAAACCAATCAAATACTACCACGTCACCAATTGACCAGTCAGCGCCACACGTACTGCTGACGTCAGCATGTGCCACGTGTCACCCATCCGGTGGTGACACGTGTCACCTCAATATTGGTCAAACGTATGTTGAAAATCCCATAGCTGCATGACATGTGTCATGCCCAGGAGTCACCACATGTCCTGTATGGACATGCCACGCGTGCTGTATGGTCCTGCCACGTGTCTTGTACGGACTGTACGGACAGGTACAGTCAGCATAAAATTTTACCTGTTTAGCTCGGCGAACAGACCTCAATAACTTCTCCATACAGACTCCGTTTGCGAAAATAAATATACCGTCGGAATCAGGAGAACGAGACGGACGCAACGGTACCATTTTCGTCACAATCCGAGCACTTTGAAATTTGAGCAAATTTTAGACCCCTGGTCCAGATTCTGATCAATGCATATTCCATTGCTTTAGGAGCTGTGTTAGAATAGTTGGGAGAAGGATATATTGACCACCCATTAGCCTATGCTAGCAGGAAGTTATCCATTGTTGAGATTAATTACACCACCACTGAGTGAGAAGGGTTAGCCATTTTATATGCATTGTAGAAATTTCGCGACGACTTGTTGGGAGGACACTTTAAAATGTTTATTGATCACTCTGCGCTGAAATACCTAGTCAACAAGCCAGTGTTGGGGGGAAGGATATGCAGATGGCTGCTACTATTTCAAGAATATGATTTTGAGATCATAGTAAAGCCAGGGATAATGAAGAAAGGTCCTGACCACTTGTTAAGGTTGGAACATGGTGAAGAACTGATCAGTTTAGAGGATGCACTGTTGGATGCACAACTACTAACCATTAGAAAGATCAATGACCACTTCGCAGAGATAGTCCAGTTCCTATCAATAGGAATGAAACCTAGTGAGTATACAATTCCCTAGAAGAAATAGATTTCTCACTTATAGCCGGACATCTATACAATATGGGACCTGATAAGATATTGAGAAGATGTGTTATGGAGGCAGAATGACCACTGATCCTTGCAGAATCTCATGAAGGCATCGTAGGAGGACATTATGCAAGGAAATCAACTGCATATAAGGTTCTTAGAACTGGCCTTTGGTGGCCTACCTTACACAGAGATGCTAAAGACTATTCTGTTAGGCGAAATATATGTCGTTATAATAACGTTGTAGTACTTGCCCAACTATTTAATTGTCAACCCGGGGTACGTAAACTAATGAAGCACACGCACTGTATATGCAGGGCTGAAGTATAACTAATCTAATCTAATCTATGTTGCTGAAATCAAACTAATCTAAGAAAGCATTGAAACACTAACTAGGAAAGCATGAAATTGCATAAGGGAAATACAACATGTGA
>JZKD02S1744493.1:587627-597788 GCA_000966675.3 Picea glauca | reverse complement strand
CCCCCCCCACCCCTCTCAGTTGCTCAACTTGTCCAATAGTTATTTGGTCAAAATGATCGATGGTTGATACATCTCTTTTCGCAGAATGTTTTGTGGATCACTTAGTTAATTTCATGAATAGTAATCGTCTTTCTTCCCTTCCATGATTCCATTTTCCACTAATTACAATTCCCATCACCTTCCCATTTCATTTTTTTCCACTCCCTGTTTTGAGATTTATTACAGTCAAGAGAAGTTTGGTGCTAAGGCAGTTGAAAGTGGCAGTGTCTTGAGTGGATTGCAGTGATGTTTTATTGGTTGGATTTTCAGTTGATTGTTGTTGTCATTGAGTAGTGACCATGTATTTTCCCCCCTCATTATATCATATTTTCACTCAATACAAACCCCTCACATATCCCAGAACCCTTTTTTCACCCCCCTACTCATTGTTTAACAGTAAAACAATTTGTATGGATTGGATTGCATGAGTCTGATACATTGTTGAGCCAAATATATTTCATATTTTAAGAGTTGTCATGTATGGTTATTTAAAAGACTATTTGTTAATCGATCACACATGAAGGATGATTTTTTTTAATTTGAGGTAGTCATGGTTGAGGAAAAAAAGGTAGAGGTAATTGGAACTGAGGCTCAAGAAGACTCGGGTTCTCCATACATTTTGGCGTTGATTCAAAAGATCTTGGCCAATTGTTTCATGTCGGATTCTTCAATTGGATTGAGTAGGGAATAGTCCAACCTAGGCCTGAAAGGCCTCCTTTCCAAGCCCCACAAGCCCTCGGTATCCCTGTACCTCCTCATGTCTCATTACAACCTGAGGTCCCTAAAAATGATGGATGGTAGAAGATTGTCCACTCGGCAGTCTTCCAACATCATTGTTGGCCCAACTTGTCTTTGCCTTATCCTCCGCCTGTTAACCCCATTGCCCAAGATTTCCCCGACCACTCACCAGTGAATCCTCCCATACTAGCGAGAGATTGAAAACTGAGGCCCACCATGCCCTTGATAAAGTAAAATCCATTGATGCCCCTTCCTCACCCTCCAATGGCTCTGACAAATCCGTGTCTTCCCGGATGCATTTGAGGGATGATTGTTCTCACGTGATCAGCAAGATTAGGCCTAAAGGATCTGCATAGCCATAGGTAAATTTAGGAAATTCAAGAGGTGACAGTAGCAATCAAGGAAGGGTTGCATAAAAAACTGGGAAATATGGCTTTTGAGTTTTATTTTATCTATTGTTTTATGACAATTGACTTCAAGGATCTTTGGACAACATGTTTTATTTTGGATATATGAGTATTATTTTGAAATAATTTCAAATTTCATAAGCTAAAATTGCCAAAACTGAATATGTTGATGGGAGGCACAAGGAGGTGTGTTTTTCTTAACTAATGGTTATGTTATGATTATTATTATTGTTATGAACTAAAGGGAGTCACAAGGGGTCCCACCTACTAGTTATTATTTATTTATGACCCTTATTTTAATTATTACTCTTCCCCCTAACTAAAGTTAGTTGACTCTTTTAATTAACTTAACTAATGAATTGGTTCAACTTCTTCAACCAATTCTAATTTGTTAAAAGAAAAGGGAAAGGGAGGAACAAGAGGAGGATAGAAGCATAATCATACTAAGGTTTGATATTTGAGTTTATGTTGAGATAGTTCAACGTTCATTCATTCATATATTCATCACAAGACTAATTCTCTTTTATGATAGCAGGTTCTTATTGTAGACAACAATATTTAGGGTTGAATCAAATCATTCAGACACTTGTTTTTCAGAGGTGTTGATCTATCTTTGATAGTCTTTGTAGACTTGTATGTTTGTGAATTATTTTTCATGACTGATAAAGGTTATTGTGCAGAGTTGAGTGGGTAGCAATCTGTGGCAAGATGATCCATTTTTTAGAGTTCAGTTTTGGTTTTCTATCAGAGGTCCTTTTGTATGTTCCATCGGGGATGTCTAAGTTTGACTTTGGTCCAAGATTTTTGTATGATATTTTGTAAAGAAAATGACTCTTTAGTGAATTGGAATGAAATAAAGGATTGCTTTATGTATCATCTGTCTTGATTATAATCTTGGTGTCTTTACTTATGTTCTTACATTTATTTCAGCAACTTTTATATTCAGAAAATTACATAAAAAGTGAATTTTCAGCAAGCTTTTTGTTGATAAAAGACTAGCCTAAGAACTCATAATTAATACTTGTGAGTTAGGATGTTATTTTTGTTGGCTATAAACATAGGGTGATATTCCCGTCTACTTTGCTTTAGCCAAGTAAAGTCTGAAAATGCTTGAGTAAGATCATTTCATATCTTTTCCTCAACATTTATTTGGCGACCATACTGGGGAGATCTTCGATATCTCTCTAGTTAAAATTTTATACTCGATTTTCATCGATACATCTTTCTTTTTCTGAAATTAATTCTTTGATTGTTTTTATATTAATGATTGTTCCTTTTGTAAGGCAACCCAATATCAAGCCCGATCTTCAAGACTAGACCAACATTGCTTTGAACCTATTTAACACCATTCTAGACACTGCCAATACCCGTGCTGAACTTAACCATTCTTGGGCAGCAATTGAACGAGATATTAGTGCTCAAGAACAATTGGAGGATAGATGTAGACAGCCTAGAAATCAACAGTAAACCTTTGTTTCTTCAAGCTTCGTCCTTTCTTTCATGTCCTTAGACTCTCATGCTTCTAGAAGGATAAGAGGCTTGTCACACAAAATCAATCCTATTGATGAAATAGGAAGAAGGAACATTGTGTTATCTGCCCAACAAAGTGTTTTAAGGAGAACTTTATCTGATTCATCCAGTTCGTCTTTCTTTCCCTCATCTATCATCCACAAGATGGCATCTAGTGGTGGATCTGGTGGCACTGAAAGTGCTCCATCTTCCCAATATTCATCGTCATCGGTGATTGGTAGCTTGTACAACAACCATATCCATGTCCAATCTACTACAAACCCCACCAAAGTCATTAAAAAGTATGGGCTTTTTCAGTTCGAAGAAGATGCCACAACCACGTTGTGGCATGTGTCCTCTCCTCTTAACCTAGCACCTGCTACTTGCCCACTTCCAAAGTTTAAAGAGAATTTGCCTAAGTTTTTAGGAAATAAAATTATCAGTACAAATGAACACCTAGTGGCATTTTCAATTTTTTTTCATAAGATAGGGTCCAACGACAATGACACCTGCATGCACCTGTTCGTTAATTCCTTGGAAGGAAAGGTTGCGGCCGATTTCTTTGACCTTCCTCCTAAGATTCTGTCTACTTGGGAGGATTTTATTTATTGGTTCTAATCCACTTATGGGTAATCCAAAAGCCCTGCCGAGAAGTTAAGGGAATACAATAGCATCACTTATAAAGATGGTGAGACCATCAGGTCTTTCAACTTGTGTTTTACCAAGTTGTACAATCAAATCCCCAAACTTATCTGCCCTCAGAACCAAGCCTCTTTAATGCAATACTACAATGCATTTCCTTCTCCCTACCATCATAGGATTGAGGAAAAGTCCATTGATAATCTCGGTTTTTATCTGCATACTTGCTCAAAGTATGAAGAACAACTTGAAAGAACTAGTCTTCCCTAGGGAGAATCAATTAGATAGATAGACATGTCTACTCTCTTACAGCTAGTACAAGATATGAACAATCGTATGATAGCATTTGAGTGGAAGGGTGATGTCTCCCCTCTCACCCCTGGAGCTTCAGTCTCTTCTGCACCCCCTTTTAGGAATCTAGTTGAAAATAATTTTCATCTTAAAGTTATCCTACCTCGGAGTTGGTGTAACTTTTGTGAGGAACACCACGAAGAAACCACGTGTGAGGTAAAGAAGAGTGCCAGAGATAAGATTCTTGATAAAAGACCAGAAGCTACTATTGATGTCCTAGACTTTGCAGAGCCAAAGCATGTCATGGTCATAAACACTAGGAACAAAGCCTACACTCCCAAGGGAAAATTTGATCCTCCACACAGTTCTTCTATCTCGAGCTCATCCTCAACCGTTGTTGCACCCCAGGTTCCTAAAATTCCTAAGAGTCAATGAATCACTCCCCCTCTTCCCTCTTCCAAATATAATATATTGAATCAATTGGCCAACATCAAAGCAGATACAACCCTCCTAGACATGGTTGTTGTCCCTGAACAACAAATCCATCTGTAACAATTCATGGAAGTAAAAGATTTTGTTCTAGCCAATCTTTCCGAAGAGGCAGAGGAAGAGGATTCTTCTATAAATAAAATAGGTGTACATAACTTTAAATACCCTGTAAAAAAAACCCTTTTTATATTGTTGTAAAGATCATGGATAATATTGCCCATTGTTCCCTCATTGATGATGGTTTAGGCCCAAGTGTCATGTTGAATATTATTATGAAGGAGTTATGCTTTTCTTGTACAAACGAAAATGCCAAAATAATTCTCTCCTATAATAGTATACAACAAAAAACCATAGGCGAGATTAAGGATGTAACCCTAGTTTTATGCACTCATCCTGAGATAAGGACAACCCTCGGCATTTAGGTAATTGATATGCCTGTAAGAAACTACTCAATTATCTTGGGGAGAGATTGGAAATCCTTAAAATGTGGATACCTCTCACTCGACGGGACAAATTAATCTGTTCCTCGAAATGGAAATAATATTATAGTCCTTAGAGAGGGAAGAATTCCATCCTACATAGAGAGTGTTCTGCAATCTAGCGTAAAATATACCGAAGAAGACCTAGGAGTGTATTCCATATTTGTTGAAGAAGATAATATTCTTTTGGAAAGAATTGATTTAGATGATGATTTATGGCATATGCACTTTGATGGTTCACACTCTAAAGAAGGTAACGGGGCTGGTTTTATCTTGGTTTCCCTTGCAGGAAAATTTCATAATCTGTCATACAGGTTGGAGTTTTCTTGTACAAACAATGTCGTTGATTTCGAAGATTTATTATTAGGCATTGAGAACGCCCTTAATCTTGGTGGTGGTCACCTTTCAGTTTTCGAAAATTTTGAGCTTGTTGTGAACTTGATACGTAAGACATGCTTTCCTAGTGACAAGTTGATGGAACGATACTCCCAAACTATTTGGGCACTTGTCTCGAATCTTCTATATTTCAACATCAATCATGTTAAGAAGGAATTGAATTTAATGGTTGATCAGTTAGCTATCTTTGCAGCCTCTCCTAATAAGCAAATCTTCCTTCACAGGCCCGATTGTGCCTTTTAATCTCTACATCATCCATACATCCCTGAAAAGGAAGGATCTTGGAAGTCCATCCCTAATGATGAGAGCATTTGTGTTGTCATTCAAAATGAACCTCTTAAGCCCGAGGAGAGAATATCCATAGAAAATGATGAGATTCCTGAGGGCTTGACTCCTCTTGAGATTTTGTTTTCATTGAGTGTTGTAGACAACAAAAAAAAATGGAAGGAAGAGGAGTTACAAAATAAGGTGGTTGAAACCATCCTCCTGAACATTAGGACACCTAAGTCTTCAACGGATGTTAAAATAAATGTCCAATGTTATATTAGAAAAGATATGGGGTCCACTGAGCTACTTGGTGAATCTCAAAAGGTTTTTTCTTGGTCCTATGAGGATCTTCGTGGTTTTGATCCTGGTCTTGTTCAACATATTATGAAACTAGCTAGGCAAAAACAAGAACTTGTTAACTCTACACTAGAAGCATTGTTGGCCCTTGACCAAGTTTGGAGGATCCTTGGTCATGTTTGACCTACTTTTGGGACTTCGATAGGTTTTCGAGGATGGAGCACAATTCTAAGAAGAGATCATGGGATCTTGGCCCCTTTTTAGGGATTTTTGGATTTTTGGATTATGTAACGGGAATGGGGATGTCAACCCATGGGTTTACCCATGTTTAGGCCCATTTTTGTAATGTATAAATAGATATATAAGTGATGTAAGAAGAGGACACAGTATGTGTGTGTGTTGAGTGCAAAGTGTTAATTCCTAAGTGCAACTGGTAATTGTAATTGCTTTTTTCATACTATGTGAGACTTGCAGAGCTAAGTGAAAGTGATTGTAAGAGATTGTGGAAGGATTTGTGATGTACTTCAGGGAAGGAGGATATAGCAAGGTGCGTATATCTCCTGTCCTCTGTAGAGTAAGATATCATGGCTCTGTGCATGTAGAAGATTGATAGAAAGAAATAAAGAAGAAGAGTTGGTGGACGTAGCCCCAAGGTGGGGGTGAACCACGTATATCCTGTGTTGTGCTTGCTATGTGTTTTATGGTTTTTCTCTTATTTATGTGGTTAAATGCTTAGTGCGTTGATGTATGTTAGATGAATCTGATATGATAGCTTAGTGCTGAATAATGTGAATGAATGCTAGATCTTACCTATGTTGTATGCTTAGTACTTGAATCTATTGGATCTATGTGAATACTGCATTGATCTGTTGTTAGGATTTAGTTGCGTTGTAAACTAAGGTGGAATATTAACAAACTGTAACTACTAAGTGCTTGTTAAGGTGTTTTAATCATAGATCTGTGTCCCAGCTAAGGTTGCAGACACTGGAGTCCTGCAACCACCCCTACCTCTACCTTGGGTGAGACTTCATCTGCTTCACAAGTGTTGCCGAAAGGGTCGGTAGTTAGGTTTTTTTTGGTGTGTTGTTGTAGCGTTGAACCCTAGGTTGGCCCCTATGCCAACAAATGGTTCTATTGCCGAAACTTGGAACTATGATTGTTGGGAACTGAAGGAAAGAAAGAAAGCAATGTGTGTAGATCTATTTCCTTAGTGCGCAATATTCTACTTGACCTGTAAATCTATGTGCTAAGAAGAGAAGTCAGATCTGAAGAAAAGAGTTAAGATCTAGAAGATTTATGCTATGATAAAGGTAAGAATAGTGAAAAGTTTTAGATCTAGAAGCTTTATGCTCTGCTGAAAGTAAGATTAGTGGAAAAAAAAATTTTCAAGAGTATGGATCTAGGTATGTTTGATAAATGTTATCCTAGTCTGAAAACTAGGTCACAGCTAGAAGAGAGAAGGTTTGATATGAGTAGATCTGATAGAAATAATGAAAGATATGTCATTCCTATGCATAGAAAGAATGTTTGGACTAAAAAATGGATGCAAGATCCTAGAAAGATTTTTTTGCAGGTTAGCTACTATGATCCTAGTGCGCAGTACATGAAAGGTTGGGAATTATTTAAGAAAAAAAAGAGGATTAACCCTTTATTACAGTTGCAGAAGACCGGGACATCTTGCTAAGGAATGCCCTGGAAAAAGACCTAGTTGTATTTTTTGTAAAGATATGGACCATGAAGTTTTAGATTTCCCTAGAATGATTGCTAAGCTTGACAAAATGAATATGAGACAAGAAAACCTTGAGGAAATTTATAGAACTGATACCATGGAAGAACCCCAGACAGAATCAGAGACTGTACTGTTGCAAATGAAAGAAACCCTAAATGATCACAGATATATCAACTTATCAGAGATCTTCAAAGAAAAAGAATGCATAGAAGAAAGAATAGGAGACTTTGACATAGATTTTTCTCTGGATGCGGAAACAAAGGTAAATATCATGATAGAAAGAACTTGGAAAGCTTTAGGAAAGCCTGATATGACTCCTTCATTAGGAGGAATAGGATTATTCAGGGGAAAGTTGATAACTCTATGTGGAAGACTCACCCAGGTTTCTATGAGTGTCCATGGAGCTTCGACGGAGGAATATTTTGTTGTTGTTATATTCATTGAGAACAATGCTCCATTTACTATGTTATTAGGAAAAACCTCGATCGAGAAAGATCAAACCAGAAGAAAAGAAGAGGAGGCCCTAGAATAGAAAAAGAAGGAATTAAAATATTTCATGACTAGGAGGATATCACACTTGATTGCAGAACAAGAGAATAGATCGAAGCTACTTAGAACCGGGAACTTGGATCTTGAAGTTGAAAGAACACAAGAAGATTCACAGACTAGTAGAGCACCTACCCCAAATAAATAAGAAGTATTACTCTCTAATCCTATGAAAGAATCCCAACAACGTGAAGTTGCTATGCCAAAAGAAGACAAGAATCAGAATGAAAAGAGGAATACCAAGACAAAGATCAGTGGGAAGAAGTCTAGAAAACTTAGCAAGAAGAGAGCAAAGATTGAAAATTTATAGAAGGGCCTAGAGGAAACTTTGCAGAAGGAAGATTTTCAAAATTGGAACTTTGCCAGGATATCAGAACAACTCCCCATGTCACTTCTCCATAGAGAAGTGATATGACCGTTGGAAGCATTATAATCGTTGGACCAACGTTCCAAAATGGTTAGAATAGTAGTTATGACCAGAAATCTCGCCATCGGACTATTGGGACCGCACTGCAACAGACATAACTGCATTGATGGAAAGCTTCTTATCCGTTGGAAAGATCTGTTACATCGTGTCTACTTAGCTTGTCAAATGTTACACCGAGAACACTTTATGAATTGTATTAGAGCTAACAAGAGAACCCATTTCTACCGCGTTGTAAGATCGACACCGATTCTATTGCTTTGAGCACTCATCCATCCACCCGAGTTTTCCTATCAAGAGCGTGCATGTCAGACAAACTCAACGTTGTGGAGAAGTCAGTCAAGGAAGTTTTAATTGACATGATGGTTGAGAGAGTGATGTCTACAGGAATTCAATCTTCATCGACGCGAGGAGTGCAAGCCTCTATGTTAGGGTTCTAACCCGCACATAGGTAGAACAATATATTCGGATGTAATAAAGGTCAATATCAATAAGGCCTTTCAATAAAATAGAATAAGGCAGATGTAAGAAGACCTAATAGAATATTTCGCTTCTAGAAGGATCTTCCTCTAGATGATTCTTTTTAGTATAAATAGGATTCAAGGGTATGAGAACCCTAGCTTGGATATTATTGTAATAGAGCTCTGCTCAACTGGAGGTTTCCCCCTCAAAGAGGCCCGTGAACATTGATTTCAGATTCAAAGTGCTATTTTTTTTGTTATTCTTATATCATTTCAATGTTATTGTGGTGAATGTTCTGGTTATATTGTTGTTATTCTGCCATTACTAGCATTTTATTTCAGTTCTGAATACATTTTATATCTAGTATATTACAAGTGGTATCAAAGCACTTTCCTCGGCAGAAAGTGTGGGTTAAATTTTTTTTAGGGTAGTGACGTATTCCAGCGTCTTTAAGCCACATAGATCTGTTGTTACGTGCATAAACGCACGGTTGAGGGATTCATACATGCAAGAAATACAAGTTGTACTTAAGCGTGCATCTGTTGGCCACCCTTGTAACCCGTGTTGGTACCCCTTTGAGTGGTAGCGCATCAGACAACACCTGTGTACGAATTGGCCTAGATTACCTGAAGCCCTCTTTAGATAAACCGATCAACCACCTAACTTTTATAGTGTCACCTAGAACAACACTCAGGAAGATACTCTCTAGTACCTGGGTAGTCAGGTAGTACAGCTAAGGGTACGGTCTATCCTCCTTAGTTAGTGCCCTGAGATATTGGGCCGAGTACTACTGTTGGACAACGCGCGTATATCAGAGAGTTATAGCACAGGGAAAACCCTTGGGGGACAAAAACATAAACAAATTAAAACAGAAAAGATCTATTTCCATGCAATTGTGTTCAGGTTGCCAAGTAAATACACATTTCCTTCTGGTTAATCATTTGGGCATTTCCTCTCTGTAGTATTCTTCAGACTGGAGTATAACTCTGTAAAAAAAAAAGTCTGGAAATTGGTTCGCCATTATTTGAGACCTATTCCGTTGGATTCATCTCTTCTCCCTTATCACATTCATCCATATCATTTTTTCAGCCAAAATCTTTTACCCCACCCGCCCCTTTTCAATTTCCTCATCCTCATGGCCCATACTCGTAGCCAAGACTTGGAAGATCTCTTCAACACCTTGCAATCTTGCAATATAGTCTCATTGAGACCCAATGATAAGTGAAACAACTCAGTGCCAATGTTGTCGCCATCAATACAACCATGCAGTCCTCAATGGGGGAAATCAAACAAGACCTCACCACCCAGCTTGAATCATTCTTTTCGGCACTGTGCACCAAACTGCATATCCCTACAAATAACCCTTCCTCTTCCTCACCTCCACATACTGAAGGTGACCATTCCTCTCATTCCCATACCTTGCAGAACCATCACTTTCAATGTGACCTA
>JZKD02S1744493.1:532155-564944 GCA_000966675.3 Picea glauca | reverse complement strand
TAGTTTATCTTCAATAGAGGAGTCATTGTCTTCATCATCTAAAGGATCATCATCATTGTTTACACAAAGACTTTTCTTCTTAAAATTATTCTCTTTAAAGAAATTTTTGTGTTTGGGCTTCTCCTCATCATCACATGTTTGATCATTTCCTTTGTGAGGACATTTATTTGCAAAATGACCTATCTTACCATAGTTGAAACATTTGAAAGGAAGTTTAGCTTTGTATTTGCCTGATCCCTTCTTTAGTCTCTTCACAAATTTTGCTTCAATTTCATCAGGCTCAGAATCCTCATTCTTGTCTTCCTTAAATGATGCTTCTCTGGAGTTGGGTTTATCTTTAACTATTCTCATTTCATATGTAGTCAATGTTCCTAGAAGTTGATCAAACTCCAAGGTTTTTAGATCATTAAGTTCTTCTATAGCAGAGACCTTCGGGTTGAACCTATCTGGTAGAGATCTCAAAATTTTCTAAAGTAAAGAAGGTTCCTCAATTTTTTCACCAAGTTCTTTCATTGCATTTACCAGTTCTTCAACTCTCAGAAAGTATTTTCCAACAGTTTCATCTTCTTTCATCTTCAGTTGTTCAAACCGTACTCTATAGGTTTGAAGCTTGGCGTCCTTTACCTTCTCATTACCTTCATAACTGCTAATGAGTTTGTCCCACATTTCTTTGGTAGTTCCTAGGTGCATAAATTTTACGAATTATGCTCTTGTAAGCCCACTCAAGATAGCATTCATAACCTTAGCGTTGAAGCTAAATTCTAGCTTGTACTCCTTATTATCTAGTACAACTGGCTTTACATAACCAATATCTACCACATCCTAGACATTTGCACCTAAAGCCATTATGTAGGTTCTCATTCTAACTTTCCAGAAGGAAAAGTTTGTTCCATTGAATAGAGGAGCCTTATTGGTTGACCTTCCTTCATGGCTTGACATGTTTAAGCTCTAGGATCCACCCTTAGATAAAAGGGCCCAGCTCTAATGCCAATTGTTGGACAACTAAGAGGGGGGGGTGCGAATCAGTTGTTACCATGCTCAAACAATTATGCTTATTTTAAAATCTTTGGAGAACACTTAATGTCAATCACAATAATGCAGGGAAGTAAGCAATAGAACATTCAACATCATTCACACATATGAAATATACAGAAACAGATATTTCCTGAGGAAACCCATAAAGGGTAAAAACCTCTTCTTCCTTATATGATAAGTAATATTTACATTATGTACATTATCATACTTATGAGCACCAACTCATAATGAGGCTACAACCTCTGTTTTGCAATCTGCAACTTGCTGAGAGCACCAACTCTCTGTTTTCTCTAGCACCTACTAGAAGGAAGCACCAACTCCCTAGTTTCTCTAGAACCCAATAGAAGGAAGCACCAACTCCCTGGTTTCTCTAGCACCCACTAGAAGGAAGTAAAAACTCCCTAAGTGTTCCAGCACCAACTAGATGGAAGCACCAACTTCCAGTCACACAGGCACCAACCTTTATAACAGAGAACAATAGTTCTCTCTTGCACCACCTTGCCACCCTAGTTTCTCTGGCTGCAACCAGATGGAAGCTACAACTCCCTATGTTCAAGCACCCACTTGAACCTATGAGGACAACAGTCCTCCCTAGCACCTCCCTACCACCCTGAAATATAAATCTTTGCTACTAAAACTTATTACAGTGATATAATGTTCATCAATGGCTTACCAGTCTCATCACTGTTCTGCTACACTACTCTGCTCTCCTGTATCAGTGTCTCTCTACCTGCATCTTCTTGTGATTTCTGATCTTCTGATCTTATCTACAAGTGCACCTCAGCCTTCTTTTACTATCTCAGCTATGCATGTATGTTATTTTCTTTTGATGCACTTTATGCTCTGCGTCTTATTTTGATTCTTTGAATTATGCCTCTTCTGTGTATTTCAGCTCCTACCCATAGCATCCATTTCCCCGTGTGTCATTCCTCTCTACAGCAGCACCCATCTCTTCTTTATTCTGCATTCTTATAGTCTCTGTGCACCTTGTGAAATACCATATGTGCAATGCTTCTGCATGCTCTTCATGTCAAGTGCTCTGCCTGATCATCATTGCAACTCTTCATCTTTTCTGGCTATTCAACCCATGTGTCCATCATCACTGGGTGTTATGCTGAGATTCCTTAGCCTGTCTAGCAGTCGAGACTCTTTGTCTTCTCTGTCATAGTCGAGCTCATCCTCTCTATTGTAGTTACAATCTACAACGCTCTTCCATCTATCAATCTCCTCTATGAACAGTCTTCATTCCACTGGCAGATTCCTTGAGACTCTTCATCTTCTCTAGCAATCACCCTGAAGTCTCTTTGAGTCCTCTTGCAGAAACAATAGGTATTTTCTAGTAGTTACACTGTGAACCTCCAAAAACCGCATCAGCAACTGAATCACCATTGATCAATTAACTAAGAAGAGAAATAGTATCCCTTCGATCATATTCCCGAATAACCTACACCATTGGATCATAAATGATGGGTCTCGCGCTTATTTTGCCATTTTGTAATTTGGCATTTCAGCATTTCGGCATTACTTTGGTGAGGCATCTCATCTCTACAAGTCGCGATCTCTGAAATGGAGATTAGCTTCATGCTACCTCCTCCCTTGAGCCTTCCTTGATGTGACCAAAGGTTATGACCAGGGGCCAATTATGAACATGTATTTTGCATTTCACGTTTTGGGGATTCTGTGATGAGTCATCTCGACTCTCATGTCCCAACCTCTAAAATGGAGCTTGTCTCTTTGAGCTCTTCTCTACATCTCTTCGACGAGGTGACCACCGGTGGTGACCAACCGCTTATCCATACAATGCTTTCACAATTTCACATTTCGGCACTTCGGGACTCCTGTGATGAAGAGTCTCGACTCTTGACTCCTCCAACTCTCGGTATCTGAGACTTCGATCGATGTGCCTGTTTCAGGATTTTTCGGTATTTCACATTTCGGCATTTCAGGACTCCTGTGATGAAGAGTCTCGACTCTTGACTCCTCCAACTCCCGGTATCCAAAACTCCGATTGATGTGCCTGTTTTGGGATTTTCGGCTTTTTGCATTTCGGCACTTCGGGACTCCTGTGATGAAGAGTCTCGACTCTTGACTCCTCCAAATCCCGATATCCGAAACTCCAGTTGATGTGCCTATTTCAGGATTTTCAGCTTTTCACATTTCGGCACTTCGGGACTCCTGTGATGAAGAGTCTCGACTCTTGACTCCTCCAACTCTCGATATCCGAAACTCTTGTTGATGTGCCTGTTTCAAGATTTTCGGCGTTTCACATTTTGTCACTTCGAGAATCCTGTGATGAAGAGTCTCAAATCTTGACTCCTCTAACTCCCGATATCTAGAACTCCTAAATGGAGTCTTTGTTTCTAATACCCTAAATGGAATTTATCTTCTGATCTTGCCATGCAATCATCATTATGTTGTTGGTCGTGATATTTTCCATCAATGACAAACATGCATACTCTGCACTCTATGTGCACCTCTGCACTATCTCTTCTGTTCTTCATGAGCTTTCTCTGTTGCGTATTCCCAAAATACTTCTAGTTCCTACCTAACACATTATACCTGTACTCAAGCCATCATCGCTACTGTACTTGCCATCAATGACAAGCATACGATGCATGTAAACCATGCCAACATCTTCCTCCATTGAGGGTTTCTTGGCTACGCGAGAGCGATTATCTTCAACAGAGACAAGCTCAAGACCCAACTTGCTATACTCAGACCTCGTCTGGAACATGCACTGAAAAAACAATCAAGAACAGCCTGCTCTGATACCACTGATCCGGATTATTTTTGGCATGAAATGAGAGCGGAGATATAATAAATATATTCACATAGATATCATGTATATCCAATAATATAACAGAAATATATCAGATATGCAACCATAAACACAGAGATACAGTAATACATGATTTTTATTAATGAAATAAATGTACAGAGACGGTAAAAATACAAAGTGAAAGACTCGCTAGAATGGTGGCAGCTTATCTCTGAGAAGAGATGTGACAGTTACTTGCATTTGCAAGAAGATGGTTACAATGAGGCTCTGAAGGCCTTTTTACAATAAAAAGGAATTCCAAAAACCTAACCCTAGCAGATGAAGCGCCAAAATTCATGTGGGCCCCATTTGGGTAAGTGAGTACATCAACTTCCTGGGGTCGTAACTTTTGCATATGATCTCCATTTTAGGCGTGTGATAGCTCGTTGAAAAGGTATCATAAATGAGATTCATTTTGGGGGCTCAATCATGATTTTATCTATTATTGATAACCTCGATCTAAAAAAATGTTCATTTGGGCCCTAAAAATGGCCCCCGAAAGTTAAAAACTGCTAAAACTGGTAAATTGCCAAAATTGCCAAAAAACTATTTTTATCCAGTCAGAAAAGGTGGGTGGCCACCGATATCCACTTGGATCAATCCTCCCTCCTTAGGAAGCAATAGTCTCCATTGCATTGAGTTCCCAGGGGAGAAGGAAAATCGTTTATTGAATCTACATCTTGGTGAGTTGCTTGCCTTGCTGCAGATGTCACACTGCTCAGCTTGTGGAAGTATGTCACGAACATGTTGAGGCTGAGGTTGTTCAACAATTCGAGCTACATGAGAGGATGGTGTGAAGAAGGAATCTTTGCGCTTTACTGCAACCTTGTCGACCTACCTCTGTTGGATATAAGGTGCTTGGGGTGAGGTTGTAGTGGTTCCAATGTCCTTCTGTTCCCCTTTTGAACAGATTGTGAAGAAGCTAAATTTTGCAGTATGAGATACTACCTTGCGACACTTTTTTGGAGGAACAGTAGTTGGAACTACCTCTAGTATTCTATAGGGATGACCCCCCAAAGTAACAATGACACTGCGGGGTCGAGAATCATAAACAACATGGCACTTCCACATATATGGTTGGCCCAAGAGAACATCACAGACATCTAGTGGGGAAACATCACATAATACCTCATCCTTGAAGGGTTGGATGTCATATCACAATCAACACTACTGGCTGACACAAAGATCTCGTCCTTGGCGAAGCCACCCGATGTTGTATGGTTGTGGGTGTGGTGTTTTCGGCAATCCCAACTGTTTGACGACCTCTGTTGAGATGAGGTTCTTCTGGCTTCTACTATCAATAATAAAATGTAGTGGGGTCCTCTTGACCAACATATGTGAATGAAAAAGGTGCTCCCCCTCTTCAGGATCTGTTGGTTCTTCTGGTTGAATTGTGGCGGTCACGACAATAGCAGTGGCGTCTGCGTCAATAATCTGTCCTTTACCAGTATTTTTAGAATCAAATTCTGAATTAGGGTTCATCTCCTTGTCTTTGATCTCAGCCACCAATGACTATTTCTAGTGACATTCATCAGTGTTGTGCTGGGGGCTTTTGTGGAAATCGCACCATTTTCTAGTGTCCTTCTTTGTCTTCCCGTGACCCTTCTTTTCCTATGTCTTGGACTGGTTTTCGGGATATTGTTTGTTATGGCTGTCTTTGTCATACTTTGGTTGTTGCGGATTTTCAAAACCAAAATCCCATTTGTTTTGGTTCTTAAATTTATGCTGAATTTTAACATCATATCGATAGGCAGCACTGAGTGATGAGATGTTGAGAAAATCCATTTTAGTTTGGATGTATCTATGTATAGCCCCACGGTATTTCAGAACCAAATTTCATCGAGAGTCTTTGATACCCAGGTTGGTGCGCAAGGTATGGAAGGTATTGGTGTAATCCAGAACTACTTGGCCCCTCTCTTTCCATAGTGTGGTCCATCTCATGTACTGCTCCTCATAGTTTCCAACAGGGTAATATTGTTCCTTTACCGCATCCAAAAAAAAATCCCAAGTGGGATTAGACCCATATATTTCAAACTCCTTTGTGGAACTCTTCTCCCAATAAGTTTCCCACCAATGTTTGACATGGGGAAGAGATTTAAGGAGTGTGAAGGTGATATTTTCTTTGTCGGAAAATTTGTGAATAGAGAAATAACCTTCTAGTAGATTTAACCATTTGTCTAGGGCTTCTGCCTCTATATGTCCTTAAAATAATAGAATATCAAAATTAACTTGTACCTTGAAAGGCGAGGTGCCACCAAAGTGGTTTCTTGATGAAGATGTGCCTGATGCTATCAACAGACATTGAAGGATGTGGGGAAAATTCTCCATCATTTCGTCCCTCTGTCACGTGAGAGCTTGCTCAAGCAACAGATTGATAGGATCGTCTGCTCCATCATTTTTCTTTTCTTCCACCATTGAGGGTTTCTTGGGTGTGCGATAGTGATTGTATTCAAGAGAGACAATCTCAAGACCCAACTTTCTATACTCGAACCTCGTCAGAGACATGCATTGAAAAAACGATCAAGAACAGCCTGCTCTGATACCACTGATCCGGATTATTTTCGGCATGAAATGAGAGCGGAGATATAATAAATAAATGCACAGAGATATCACATATATCCAATAATATAACAGAAATCTATCAGATATGCAACCATAAAAATAGAAATATAGTAATACACGATTTCTATTAATGAAAGAAATGTACAGAGACTATAAAAATACATAATCAAAGACTCGCTAGAATGGTGGCAGCTTATCTCCGAGAATATATGTGACAGCTACTCGCATTTGCAAGAAGATGGTTACAATGAGGCTCTAAAGGCCTTTTTACAATAAAAATGAATGAAAAAAACCCTAGACATCCAAAAACCTAACCTTAGGAGATGAAGCGCCAAAAGTCATGTGGGCCCCATTTGGGTAAGTGAGTACATCAACTTCCTAGGGTCGTAACTTTTGCATACGATCTTCATTTTAGGCGTGTGATATCTCGTTGGAAAGGTATCATCGAGAAGATTCATTTTGGTGGCTCAAACATGTCTTTATATATCATTGAGAACATCTATCTCAAAAAACCTTCATTTGGGCCCTCAAAATGGCCCCGAAAGTTAAAAACTGCTATAAATAGTAAATTGCCAAAATTGCCAGAAAATTGTCTTCAGCCAGATGGAAAAGGTGGGTGGCCACTGATATCCACCTAGATCAATCCTCCCTCATTAGGAAGGAATGGTATCCATTGCGTTGAGTTCCCGAGGGAGAGGGAAAAGCATTTATTGAATCTGCATCTTGGTGAGTTGCTTGCCTTGTTGGAGAAGTTGCGCTGCTCAGTTTGTGGAAGTTTGTCACGAACCTGTTGAGGCTGAGGTTGTTCAACAAGCCTGGATACATGAGAGGATGGTGTGTAGAATGAATCTTTGTTATTTGTTGCAACCTAGTCGACCTGCTTCTGTTGGATAGAAGGTGCTTGGGGCGAGGTTGTAGTGGTTCCAATGTCCTTCTATTCCCCTTTTGAACAGATTGCGAACAAGATGAATTTTGCAGTATGAGATACTACCTTGCAGCATTGTTTTGTGGAATAGTAGTCGGAAACACCTTTGGTATTCTATAGAGATGACCTCCCAAAGTAACAATGACAATGCGGGGTCAAGACTCATAAACAACATGGCACTTCCACATGTATGGTTGGCCCAAGAGAACATCACAAACATCCAGTGGGGAAAAATCACATAATACCTCTTCCTTGAAGGGTTGGATGTCATATGACAATCGACACTCCTGGCTGACACGAAGATCTCATCCTTGGCGAAGCCACCCGATGTTGTATGGTTGTGGGTGTGGTGTTGTTGACAATCCCAACTATTTGACAACCTCTGCTGAGATGAGGTTCTGCTGGCTTCTTCTATCAACAATAAAATGTAGCGAGGTCCTCTTCACCCACATCTGTGAATGAAAATGGTGCTTCCCCTCTTAATGATCTATTGGTTCTTCTGGTTGAATTGCGATGGTCGCGAAAATAGCAGTGGGGTCTACATCAATGATCTGTCCTTTACCAGTATTTTTAGAATCAAATTTTGAATCAAGGTTCGACTCCTTGTCTTTGTTCTCGGCCTCTTTGTTCTCGGCCACCAATGACTGTTTCAAGTGACATTCATCGATGTTGTGCCAAGGTATTTTGTGGAAATCGCACCATTTTTTGGTGTCCTTCTTTGTCTTCATGTGACCCTTCTTTACCTATGTCTTGGACTGGTTTTCGGGAGCCTGTTTGTTAGGGTGATATTTTTCATACTTTGGTTGTCGAGGATTTGCAGAACCAAAATCCCATTTGTTCTGGTGCTTAAATTTCTTCTAGATTTTAATATCATATCAATAGGCAGCACCAAGTGATGAGATGTCTAGAAAATCCATTTCAGTTTGGATGTATCTGTGTAGATCCCCACGGCATTTTAGAACCAAATGTCATTCTGATTCTTTGATACCTAGATTGGTGTGTAAGGTATGGAAGGCATTGGTGAAATCTGGAACTGCTTGGTCCCTCTCTTGCCGCAGTGTAGTCCATCTCATGTATTGGTCCTCATAGTTGCCTATAGGGTAATATTGTTCCTTTACCGCATCCACAAAAAAATCCCAAGTGGGATCGGACCCATATATTTCAGAATCCTCTATGGAATTCTGCTCCCAATAAGTTTCCCACCAATGTTTAACATGGGGAAGATCTTTAAGGAGTGAGAAGGTGATCTTTTCTTTTTCGGAAAATTTGTGCACAGAGAAATAACCTTCTAGTAGATTTAACCTTTTGTCTAGGGCTTCTGCATCTATCTGTCCTTCAAATACAGGAATATCAAAATTAACTTGTATCTTGAAAGGTGAGGTGCCTTCAAAGTGGTTGTTTGATGAAGATGTGCCTGATGCTATCGGTAGGCGTTGAAAGATGTGGGAAAAATTCTCCATCATTTCGTCCCTCTGTCACGTGAGAGCTTGCTCAAGCAACAGATTGATAGGATCGTTTGCTCCGTCATTTTTCTTTTCTTCCGCTATTGAGGGTTTCTTGGGTGTGCGAGAGTGATTGTTTTCAAGAGAGATAAGCTCAAGACCCAAATTTCTATACTCGGACCTTGTCGGGGACATGCACTGAAAAGATGATCAAGAACAGCCTGCTCTGATACCACTGATCCGAATTATTTTCGACACGAAATGAGAGCAGAGATATAATAAAGAAATGCATAGAGATATCCCGTATATCCAATAATATAACAGAAATATATTAGAGATGCAACCATAAACACAGAGATACAGTAATACACAATTTCTATTAATGAAATAAATGTACAAAGACTGTAAAAATACAGAGTGAAAGACTCACTAGAATGGTGGCAGCTTATCTCTGAGAAGAGATGTGATGGCTACTCGCATTCACAAGAAGATGGTTACAATGAGGCTCTGAAGGAATTTTTACAATAAACAGGAATTCCAAAAACCCTAGAAATCCAAAAACCTAACCCTGGGAGATGAAGCACCAAAAGTCATGTGGGCCCCATTTGGGTAAGTGAGTACATCAACTTCCTGAGGTCGTAACTTTTGCATACGATCTTTGTTTTAGGCATGTGATAGTTCATTGGAAAGGTATCATCGAGGATATTCATTTTGGGGGCTCAATCATGCCTTCAACTATCATTGAGAACCTCAATCTCTAAAAACCTTCATTTGGTCCCTCAAAATGGCCCCGTAAGTTAAAAACTGCTAAAAATAGTAAATTGCCAAAATTGCCATAAAACTGTTTTGAGCCAGTCGAAAAAGGTGGGTGGCCACCAATATCCACCTGGATCAACCCACCTCAGGATTATTCCCAAAAAATCCTCCTCAGGATTCATGCTCCTCACTTTCCTGTCTGGACTGATGTTTTGCAGATAAACTGCAGTGTAGCATGCCTCAACCCAAGGAAATAGTGGCTTCCCTTGATCATGTAGAATGGCTTTCACAGCCCCGACAATGGCCCTGTTCTTCCTCTTAGAAACCCCATTCTTTTTTGGGTTGTAGGGAACATTCAACTCTCTCCTGATGCCCTCTCCTACACAAAATTCCATGAACTCCTTGGAGGTATACTCACCCCCATTGTCTTTCCTCAGAACTCTGATTTTCTTCCCTGTCTAGTTCTCCACAAGAGCTTTGAACTCTTGGAACTGACAGAAGACTTGTCCCTTGGTCTTCATGAAGAAAATCCAAGACTTCCATGAGAATTCATCAATGAATATAACATAGTATAAACAACCATTCAACAATGTCGAAGACATCAGGCCACACACATCTGAATGAATAAGATCAAGGATACTTGTTTCTCTACTGTCACTACTAGGAAAATAAGTCTTGGTGTACTTTCCCAAATCACACCCCTTGCACAACTCTTGGTTCTCTATACTGAAATATGGAACTCCAGTCACAATCTCCCTCGGTAATCTCAAATCCCCATGGTACAAATGTGCCATCCTCCCATGTCATAGCTCACATAATTCATTGTTGCTGGTAGAATGAAACAATGCTCTCATTGGCTAAAACATGAGCTTGTATCTCTTCTCATTTCGAGTCCCAATCACTTTGGCCGAAGTGATACTGGACCCCTTGGGGAAAAGAAGCACCTGTCCATCAAGGAACATGACCTCATATCCCCTCTCCTCAATAGCAGAAACTGATACTAAGTTCTTCTTCAAGCCTGGAACATATAGGACCTCTCTCAACAAAATGGGAGGCAAAGACTCCCTCTGAAATGATACAATCCCACAACCAATTTCCTTGACCACCTGGTCATATCCAAGCACCACCTCAGCATCACCAATCTGAGTAAGATTTATCAAGTTATCACAAAACCCTATCATATGGTGGGAGGCCCCATTGTCAATATACCACATATTTGAATAAGTGGTCCTCGTGGAAAGACACACAACCAAGGAAAACTCCTTGTCAAAATTGGTAGAAAACTCTTCCACCGTTGTTGAAGTTGTTGTTTGTTTCTTCTTCTTATTAGGACACTAACATGCATAGTGCCCAAACTTGTGCCATGAAAATCACTTGACTTTGCTCATGTCTTTCTTCCTTTCACCCTTTGGTTTGTTTCCTCCCTTAGGACCCTGTCTGAATTTCTTCTTGTTGTTGGCAGCACAAGCCACATTCTCCTCATCATTACCTGTATATGAAATTCCATGTACATAACCTCTCCGGGTCTCCTCCTGAACAAAGTCATCTCAAATACGTTCCCAATTGGGAAGCTTCTCCCTAGCCACAATTCCCTCAACAAAAATAACCCATTGTTTGGAAACTCCATTCAATGTTGTCCTCACAATCTCACTGTCAACTATGGCCTCCCCCACAGCTCCAAGCTCATCTCTAACCTATGTCAACCTGGTAATATATGTGACTACATTTTCATTCTTGGTCATTTTAATGATCTTTAGTTTTTCTCTCAAAACCATCTTCCAGTTTTCATTTGTACTCTGGTACAACTTCGTCAAAGACTCCCACATCTCATAGGCATTTGTCTTCCCCGTCAAGTGAGGAATCAAATGGTCCTTGATGGAATCAAGAATAATCCTCTTAGCCTTGATACTCTTCTGAGTGTATGTTGCAAGAAGAGTAGAATCAATCAATACAACCATGGGATGCGTTGTGGTATTTTCAACAATGTCCCACAACTCATTTTCTTGCAACAACAAGATTATCCTCTCTTTCCAAGCACCAAAGTTTGTTTCCCCATCAAGTCTTTCCTCAACTCTCAAACTTGTAGCCATTGACCCCTTTCTGCTGAAAATGAAAAATTCAAAGTTATGTTCAGTGAAGTGACTGTTGTCCCAATTTTCTGACTTGCTGAAATATTTTTGCTTCTTTTAAATCAGCTCTAATACCATGTAAAATTTCAGACCCCAACCCAGTTTCAGTATCACTGATTTTTTAGCCAATGTTTAATGTCCAAACCCAGATTTATGACAACAAATTAAACTAAGCATAAAATAAATTTTCAGAACTGAAATATGAGGATTTTGAAATTCATTTTAATGTAGAAATAAAATATATTAGCAGCACATAAAACTTAGAAAAATAACATAGTGATTTTTGGTCTAACAATGACCCAGGAAAAACCCACAAGGGGAAAACCAGTGAGAGAGGGAGTTTTTATTATTTGTGAGCTTCAGAGAAATTATTTTACAGCATATTCATCTTCACAAAATTAATGAGAAACTTATCTCGAAAACTGTGCCAAGTATTCACACAAGTTCTGAGCCAAACTCCTCAAAATTAATTCCAAAATTTTATGCACCAAAGTACAGGTCTTCTCCTCAATATTTGTTACCTAAATGGCTATACAGATGCCTTGAAATTTATGCCAACAATAGTATCAAATTTCTGGGTATTTTATGACTATACGGCCTCCTTGAAAACCACGCCAAACTTCCAGAAAACACACACAACAAATCTCCTCAATTTTTGTGTATAAAAATGACTGTATGGACTGTAAAATCTGTATGGTATGACTTGTGTACAACTAGTTGTACCTTCCTCAAAAATTGTTCCCAAATACTCAACCGTACAGACTGTGAAATCCGTACTATACGGACATAATTTAATGCTTCTCCTATTCCTTGATTTTTGTGCCAACAAAAGGTTGTACGGACTCCTGAAATCTGTACTGTATGGCCTTCTATTTATGATGCTCCTCCTACCTCGATTTCCATTCTAGTTTCCATCCTTGGAATGTGTGCCCTAGATCTACAGAAATGGCCTCTTCCTCAAGATCAAAAATTCTTCTCTTGCTCTCTCTCAAAAACGTTTCAACAACCAACAATGGGTGTGCCCTCCTTACCCTAATCGACCTCATGAGGGAATATCAAGAGTCATTTCATCTAACGGTTGAAATTAGACGAGATCAACACTAGGGATAAAATCACTTTATTCACCCACTTTCCCTGAGTCTCAAAAAGTTACCTTTTAATTTGAATCTCACAAATTAAATGACTAGTGTCCACATTAGACACTTTCTCACCCCTTAGGCTCCTAGGTCATGAGAAACATTTTCCTGGGTACTTTTTAATTTAATTTTAACAAAAGACGGACATGTCCTATGCAACCATTCCTTTATTTTGTCAGCATAGAAGGTTGTACAAAGAGACTTTGATGAAATACATGGTCAACAGTCAAGAGAAGCCACATAATTATCCTTTATAATCTATTCATTCTGATCTGGACACCTTCATTTTATATAATGATGGTGGCATGGATAATCAAATTGCACAATTCAAAGATGATATGTATAACCTGGAGGAAAGTAAAGCAACCCCTGAGGATGATAAAACAGTGACAATACAAACTGATGAGCCTGTAGAAGCTCTCTGGAGTTTATATTTCGATGGAGCTGTCAGTAAACAAGGATCTGGAGCTGGTGTGTAGGTGCATCATCCAAAGGCAAGGTATTCAGAAATCCATTCTTATAAATTAAATTTCTAGTGCACCAACAACATAGATGAGTATGAAGCATTAATGCTTTCCCTAAAATTGTTGAAAAATCTTGGTCCCAAAAGAATTTTTAGTAAGAGGTGATTATGAACTTATCATTAAACAGATCAAAGGTGAGTACTCTGCCAAACACCCTAGGCTCAGGGCCTATAGAAATGTTGTTTTATATTTTTTACGATGTTTTACTGAATATGACTTGTAGGTGATTCCCAGAGGCCAAAACATACATGTTGATGGACTGGCTACTTCAACATCCACTTGTAAAATACTTTTTCATCCAAACCGCCAATACACAGTGGAGGTGAAATGCAGACCTATTGTCCCAGACAATATCAGGTACTGGCAAGTGTTTGGTAATGATGAACAGATTGATGATTTCCTGCTGTCCAAAAATGAATTTGAATGTGCAAACGTTGATGTATATAGTGACAATGAAAGTGTAAATAAACTAGATTTAGAAGAAATAAATGAAAAAGAAGAAAATTCATATTTTTTGCAATTAAAAGATAACATCCTGCCTAGAGGGTTAGTCCCATTGGAAGAACTGTTTGATTTCAATGATGTAGATAAAAAAACAATACTTGAACCTAGTCAGAAAGATGTTGAGGAATGTAATATAGGAACATATGAGGAACCTAAAATGATTAAATTATCCAAATATTTACCTCCTGCCCAAAAACAAAAATATATTGAATTGTTCAAAGAATTTGTAGATGTTTTTGCATGGAGCTATGAAGACTTGAAAGCTTATGATACCAATATTATACAACACAAAAACTCTATAAAAGAATATCATAATCCTTTCAAACAAAAATATAGGATAATTAACCCCAAGTTGATGCCCCTAACTGAAAAGGAAATTAAAAAAATGTATGATGCTAAAATCATTGTCCCACTAAAGTTCTCAAAATGGGTTTCCAATCTAGTTCCTACTAGAAAAAAGAGTGGGGAAATTAGGGTCTACATTGATTTCAAAAACCTCAATAAATTCTCCCTTAAAGACAACTATCATTTACCCAAAATTCATCATATCTTACATAAGGTAGTTGGATCTAGTAGGATCTCTTTGTTAGATGGATTTTTTGGCTACAACCAATTTTTAGTCCACCCAGATGACCAACAGAAAAGAGCGTTCACTACACCTTGGGGCACTTTCATGTATGTGAAAATTCCCTTTCGTTTAATGAATGTTGGTGCCACATTTCAGAGAGCAATGGACATTGTGTTTTTGGATGAACTTGGGAGATTTATTGTCATATACTTGGATGATGTAATTTTCTATTCAAAAACATATGAAGAACACTTACAATACCTCGGAAGAGTTTTTGAAAAGTGAAGGAAGTTCAGAATCTCACTAAATCCAAAGGAAACCTTGTTTGGTTTAGAGGAGGGTAAACTGTTAGGGAACATCATATCTAAAGATGGAATCAAGATAGACCCTAGAAATATTGAAGCCATCCAGAATATAGACCATCCAAGAAACATAAAGGAATTGCAGTCTTTCATAGGAAAAATAAACTTTCTGAGAATATTTATCCCTAATTTGGCAGAACTCCTAAGAAACAGAAAAAACATGCTTAAAAAAGATGCAAAAATAATATGGAACACAAAATAAAAGTAGTCCTTTGATCAAGGGAAACAGGCCTTGACACAAGCCCCTGTATTAATTAGTCCTGATTATACCAAAGATTTCCTCTTATTCTCTTTTGCATCTAAGCATACCATTGCAGCAGTCCTTTTGCAGAAGAACAATGAAGGCCATGAACAGCCTATAGCATTCTTCAGTAAATCAATAAGAGATGTTTCATTGAACTACAACATCATGGAGAAACAGGTTTTTTCCTTGGTGAAAGCAATTAAAGATTTCAGAGTATACATTCTCCACTCACATATTATTTCTTATGTCCCTAATGTTGTGGTGAAAGATATTCTGACCCAGGACAATCCATATGGAAGAAGAGATAAATGTATTGATGTGATCCTTGAGTATGATATTGAGATCAAACCAACCAAACTTATCAAGGGTCAAGGACTAGCCAAACTGGTGGCTGAGTCAAACTTTCATCCTTTGGATATTAATATTATAGTTGCAGTTGATGAACAAGAAGAGCAGGCGAGTCCACAAGTCAAAGAGGTTTTCTCAAACTCTCCCTCGTATGGAGATCTTATTTATGTTTTACATCATCTACAAGATCCACATGGTTTGACAAAAACTAAAGATAGATTTTTGAAACTTAAATTTTTGAAATATTGCATTTTGAATGGAAATCTTTATTGGAAAGATGTTGGGGTTATTCTACTAAATTATTTGTTGAAAGATGAAGATGACAAAGATTTGCAGGAGTTCCATGCAGGAGAATGTGGTGGAAATTTGAATTGGAATACCATTTCCAATAAAATCCTTAGAGCTGGTTTCTACTGTCCAACATTGTTTGCAGATGTCCACTAGAAAGTGACCTCATGTCACAAATGCCAAATATTTGAAGGAAAAATGAAACTTCTTCCTTTACCCTTGAAGCCAATTTCAGTTGAAGCTCCATTTCAACAATGGGGTTTGGATTTTATTGGAGAGATTCACCCACCTTCATCAGTCCAACACAATTGGATCCTTACAGCCACTGATTATTTCACCAAGTGGATTGAAGTTGTACCCACTAGGCAAGCCATTGATGCTATAATCATAAAAAATTTGTAAACTAACATACTTTCTATATTTGGATGCCGCAAGAAAATTATCACAGATAACACAGTAGCATTCATATCAAAAAAGATGATATAGCTTTG
Source organism: Picea glauca (assembly GCA_000966675.3). Lineage (NCBI taxonomy): Eukaryota > Viridiplantae > Streptophyta > Pinopsida > Pinales > Pinaceae > Picea > Picea glauca. The sequence continues at coordinate 548,812 of JZKD02S1744493.1, read as the reverse complement.
CAGCAAGTATCATATCACCTTAGGATACTCTACATCCCATTACCCTTAGGGAAATGGATTAGCAAAGTCTTCAAATAAGAGTTTGGTCAACATTATCAAGAATATGTTGTGGGACAACAAAAAATCATGCCACAACAAGTTAGTACATGCACTTTTGGAAGACACGCTTACTACAAAGAGGTCAATTGGTATGTCTAAATATCAATTGGTCTATGGAATGGATGTTGTCTTTCCCACTTCTTTGGGTGTTCTTGACATGAAGCTACTGCAGGAATTATAGATAGAACCAAATAAAATCCAAAGAAGAATCAATCAAATGATACATATGCAACAATCTAGAGAAGAGGTTTATAACCAAACTCAATTGATTTAAGAGAACATCGAGAAAATCTATGACATAAGAACCAAGGATGATGACTTCAAATTAGGTGATAAATTTCTGAAATGGGACTCAATGAATGAAGAAAAGGGAAAGCATGGGAGATTTGACAAATCATGTAAAGGCCCATTCATAATCTAGGATTATAGAGGAAGAAACGCATTTTTAATCAAGGACATGAATGGAGCAGATCTGCCAGGAGGACATGTCAATGGAAGAATGCTCAAGAATTATGTTCCACAAGAATGAAGATCTCTCTCATTCATCTCATTGTAAATACCATTTTTTCTTTTATGTCAGGTGTGGGTGATTTTTATTAGGTGGTTGAAGCCCGAAGATAAGGCCCTAAGCCACTAACCAGGATCATCGGATTTATAGTTAGAATAAAGAAAATCAAGATACAGAAAAAGAAGTGGAGAAGAAGATTCAAGGCAACAGCTAGTTGGTTCTTGTCACCTCACAAGGAGAGCACCATCCCCAAGTGGAGCCAATGTTATAACCCTATATTTCATAGGATCACCTGGTGATTAGAATCTCTTCCTCTAGTTGTATTTTATTGTAAATAATATTTTATTCTGCAAATGATTTACAAAATAAAAGAAAAGAAAAAGAAAAAGAAAAAAAGAAAGAATAAAAAATAAAAAAAGTGAAAAGTGGGTATAAAAATAAAAATAAAATAGAAAACATAGAACCCCATGAAAATAAACTTGGTTTGACTCATACTGTATAATCATGATCAAACATTTTAAATTTATGTTGATAGGTTAGTGAATAAATTTGGCCAAACAGTCTAATCTTGGCCAAATCAGATAGGTTAGGGAATAAATTTGGCCAAAAATTCTAGCCTTGGTCAAATATCTTAGGTTAGAGTAATTATTGATCCAACAGTATAAGTTGGATTAATATGTTAGGTGATTAGACCAGGAGTTATGTTAGCATGGTTTATTTCAACAAAGATTTGCAAACAATTGTTGAAAATACCTTTATTTGAGTTAATTTGGTGTTTTTTAGCCTGACAAATGACACCTTGGTGAAAAATAAGGAAAGCGGAGCGTAGCACGACCCTCAATATGATTTTATCCTAATTTATGGTCGGGATATGACCTTTTGTCGTTATGCAACTAAAGGGTGCACATTTTTCAGCGGTTGATCAAGCGGCACTCAGATCAATGGGCGACAGTGATTTTTGGACCCTCCCCGACCTTTCTACCTTTAACGGTGGGGAGGGGTCCGGGAAAAGTGTTTTTCCCAATGCGAGCCCCACGCAAAATGTCAGTATCCCATCTTACTGAACCCCCCCCCCACTCAATTCCACTTACCACCTACCCCCCCTTCCGGAAACCCTCCTAACCGCTCATCCAATACCACTATACCCCACTACCCTATCACACGTCACACTCAACATACTTGTTGGCCAATCAATGCACTCCCTTTTGACCATTATTCGTCTAGTCACCCCTCGTGCCATAATGGACACCTCCCTAGACCGTTTAACTATATTTATTCACCATTTCTAGACTGTTCACCAATCCAGACACTATAGACACAACATCGATTCCAGCTTTCAAGAAAATCATCTCCCAGGCACGCTATCGATCGGCGCCATCAATCCGGGTAACCACTGTCTTTATTATTTGCACCTTCAAATTTCTGTCATCTATGGATCCCAAGGCTAAAACTACTGAAACTGTCGAGAATCCATTTCTTCCCCCTCCCATCGACTTGGAGTGCGTTCCCCTAGCTGACAAATACTATAGAGTTATAGAGCCGAAGTGTGAATTCGATTTCTTCAACTTCCACTTATGGATAAAAGACATTTTCTTAGAACAGAGTGATGAAATTGGACTCTGGGATTCCAATATACCCTTATACATGTTTCCAAATACCTATCATTTCCCAGAGTTCACCCTTAAGTGTCAATCTCACTATCTTCCCAGCCAAAGGCCATTGTGGCTTCATTGGATTAAAATCTGTTCACCATTACCCCTGAGAAAATAAACCAGATACTATAGATCCCCATATTTGATTCTTTCATCCCTTTCTCCATTGAAATCCTAAGTGACCTCTATCAGAAACTCTCTTTCCCCCAAAGAGCCCAAATCTTTGAAATCTTCCTACTAGAAGATGCACAGTTTCATAAGAAAAAACCTCCCTATCCATCTTCCATTTTTTCAGTCAAAGCCAACTAAATCATTTCCACCCTCTATGGCTTATTAGGATATTTTTCTTATGAATAGGTAGACGAACCTATTATGGGTTTTTTGTCCATTTTCTCCACAGAAGAGAAAGCTACAACCCAGTTTGATTTCAGTCAGTTTCTGGCTAACAATATCCATGAACATCTTTTCAAATTATCAACAGAAGGAATGTTCAGGTACTCCTCGGTCCTGGTGTACCTTTTCCTTTTATTCCAGGAAGACAGATTCTCCTGTGCTCTCCAGAAATTGGATCAGGACAAAAATCCTCAATCAGTGACTTCATGGACCTCACTAGTGAGGACAAATTCCACTGAATTCAGCTTCAGAGAATTCATAGATCAGTTTTATCATCCAGTGGTGTGCATTCTCAGTAGTAGAAAGGAACCAAGGATCAATGAGGAGGTCCAGAGAATTCTTCATCTATATGACTTATCCAAAATAGGGGACTGGTATCTTTACCAGAACCATACTGAGATCAAAGTTTATGGGTGTGAATTGCCACCATGCAATGTGCCAAAATATCTCCATGTCGGAATATTTGCATTGGAATATATTAGATAGATGATAATCTCTTATGACATTCATTTTGTATCATTTAAAAAGAATCAGCAACTCAGGAATAAGAGCCAAATTGGTCCTTGCATATGCAACAACAGAAATGCAGGAGAAGAGGATAACAACCTCTTGAAACAGATGAACTTCATTTTGAGCTTCACATGGAATTATGACCCATTTGGTATTATATCAGAAATCAGGCTCAAGCAGAAGAACTCTCCTTATTATCATGTGCAAAAACCCGAAGTAGAAAATTTTATGAATCAGACATACTGGCAGGAAAATACATTGTTGGAAACTAAATAAGAACCTCCCCTTGTCACTTCCCCTCATACTAGCACTCCTTAAGTACAAACATAAAAGAGAGATATGAAAGAGGTTTAACCTTCAGTCACAAAGGTGTCAGCTGAAGATTTTCAAGTTTAAAGGAAGAGCGATAAAACTAGCCACACACTAGACATGCTTAGAGAAGCAAAAACACATTCCACCATAGTCATGGAGGGACCACATGCCTCAACATTCTCTGGAATTCATCACATAGTGGCCACATTCTCATCCAAAAAGAAATCATACACTACACTATCAGCTGAGTTGATGTAAATCCCCACCTCAATAGGGTTTGTTGACCTCCCGGTCTTTGGATCTTCCAATTCCCGAGCCGAAATGGCTTCTTGGTCCCCGCTGGAACCCTTCACACATATAACCACATGTCTCCTTTTATATTCTCCGCCCGCACAAGCATGCACTAGACGCGAGCCTCCACTCCATGTGACCACAGACTTAACCCCAAAAGGTGCATCGCATTTCGTGATTTCGGGACTTCCATTGCGAGTCACCCTGACTCCTCTGATTCCCAAAACCCGGAAATGGGATAACGATTCCTAGTTCTTCCCTTAAGTTATTCACTGATGTGACCCTCGGTTGTGACCTGGGGTCCAAATTTCGAGCGCATCGAGATTTCGTGTGTCGAGGGATTGTGAAGTGGTCCTCTCCCCTTCTCCCGAAATGTGAACCTAGGATGACCTCTTATGCCAGATTGATGGTCCTGATTTCCCCCAAAATCTGACCATCCAGATCCTTTTTCTTCGTGAAGTCGGGATTTCGTGACTCGGGACTTCCTGGTAGAAGTTTCCTCCACTCTCTCGACTCCCAAAATGTCGATATTTCAGAGAGCCAAATCAACATCTATCACTCCTTCATATCTGACGGCTGCTATCTCTCCTAAGTTTGTGAGTGTTGAAATACTGTCTCCCTTATCCTCCTTGCAGATCACCGGGATCCAACGGCCCACGGAAATTGGCACTTCACCCTCCGAGAATTTCCACCATCCATTTAGGCTCTCAATAGTTCCTCACCAAATAACTTGATGTCTCTCCTTCTGAGCTTGATTTCTATTAGGTGACTTTGACCCTCGTCCTTCCTTTGAACTTTCTTCGAGTCTCTATCCCTCCTGAGCTTGATTCTTGTTGTAAACACGAGGATTCCAAGGAATCCTGCATGCACTCCTTCCATCTCTCACGATAATATTTGATTATCTTATAGCTTCCAACTCTGCGCACTCCTTATGAAAGAAGTTCTTCAACCACTCCCTTGGGTTGGAAAATTATAAGACTTCGACCCGACCTGTGCACACCTTGCATGGATCTATGCTATACTTTCACTTCTGTGAGTATAAGAACAACTCTATCTCTTCTGAGATTTTATGAGGTAAAACTCAGAATCTTGTCAATACACTCCTTACAGACCTTCACTGCACTCCTTGCAATAATTCTCAGGACGAGGAGAAATTGAAACTTATACTCTCCCTCTCACAGACTTCATACATTCAACATGAAATCATACACATAAAGCATTGAAACAAATGCATAACAGAGCATATAAGCAAACTCTAAACATACCATTCAATAGATGCAAATAGTAACCATAACAACACCATGAAATGGGATCAAAGCATTCTTATATTAATTCAAGTGATTATGCACATGGTTTCTATAGAAACAACTATCTTCTCAAACAACTTCTACAATCTATGTTCTTCTCTGCTCTCCTATGCTCCCTTTCTCTATAGCTTCTACAAAATGAGCATTGATAATACAATACCCCTGAGTTTTCTCTGGTATTTTAATGATCTATATGTTATTCATATGATATCAAGCAAGGAAATTCTTAACTGCTTCTTTTCTTGGTTGACTCTCTCACCTTTTATGTCTTATCCATCTCATTTAATCTTAATAGACCCAACAATTTTATTGCCTCTCCCTGTGAAGGAACCTCATAAAAAGATGCATTTGATTTTGATCTTTAATAGAGACCCCATAGCCCAATGTAATTTTAATGCATTTCTTCAGCCAACTTTTATAAACAAACAAACAAACTCAGACTATATTAACTAGCCTAATATTTAAAACCTAAACAAATCTAAATCATACAGAAAGATCCCTCTCTGAAACTGCCAGGGCTAGATCCCAGTTTCAAAAGCGATTTTGGTAAGTTACCTCTGTCAATTTATTCTACCATTGACAACCTATGGGAATTATAGAGTGCTAACATAGTGGCAACCATACTGGGGAGCTGAACAACTTTTCCAACTTTATGAATTGTCTTCCCTAGATAAGAAAACTTTATTTCTGAACAATCAAAGATCTAACTTTCAAAGAGATAAATGTTCAGATGTTGTTAAAATTTGTAAATATTAAATTAGATTTCTTAAAGTTTAATTTCTGTCTCCAAAAAGAATTCAGACCCGATCTCACCCTGATCCAGAACCTGTAAAGTAGTAGATAATCCAGAAAGAATAATTAGAAAAAAAATCACAATACAAAGTCAAGGGAGTAGCAGTCCTCTTCCTAGGTCCACTTCTGTTCCATATAAACTTGTCACAATACAGGACATCGAGTTTGAATTACCTTTTGATCATAGCCTTTTCAAAACCAAATCTGATAGCTTTGTGGATGAAATAGTACTAGATCAAACCATCCTCCAACCTAGAACCCCTGAAAGACTCTCTCCTGGAATAGATTTTGATCAACAAATCCTTCAATATTTTGAGAAACTACAAGATCTAGCATCAAATATTGACCAAGCTTTGTATAAATCCCATTTTCAACAGTCTGTTGAGATTTATGCCCTTTTGATTTTTGTAGCTTTTGTTAACCCTCAAGTAACCCATCCTATATCTCCTAGCCCTGCCTCTTCCACATCTTCTGTCACTTCCCCAACAATCATACAGTTTGTCATCAAATCTCCTCCACCAATCATGGTAGCAAGATATTCTCCCCTGGTGTTAGTTTCTCCCTTACATAACATGCCCCAGGACTATCAAACTAGGATTCCTCAGTTTGATGGCACTGGAACCCTTAATGCACAACAACATGTGGATAAAATGAATGATTTATTTGACTTACAAGAAGTTGATGAGGCAGATGTCCAAATGAGACTCTTTGCACAAAGTTTAACCGGTGATGTTAAGAAATGGTTCAAATAATTACCTATTGCTAGCATTGATGATATTGTTGCTTTTCACGAATCTTTCCTTAGTAGATGGGAGGTAAATAAAAACCCTCTCCAAATTTTATCTGAATATGAAAATATCATAATAAACTAAGGGGAAACTATACAGGACTATTGCACTCGTTGCAATAATATCTATAATGCAATTCCTACTAATATTAAACCTCCTATAGGCTTGGCCTTGATCAAGTTACCTGATGGATTTGATTTTGATATGTCCTACCAACTGAGAGAAAGAAACCCTGCAACTCTAGAATATATGCATAAATGTGTTGTAAGTGTTGTAGCAAACATGTTTGCTAGGACAGCTAGGCAAAGAATAGAAAGGAGAGTCAAAATCAAGGAAGAACCTTACACTTCCACTGCAGATGCCAAAATAGATTATTTGGTTATAACTATGGAGAGAATGATGGAGAGATTAGAAATCACTGGAAGGAACCTGCCTAGAGAGAATCAACCTGCCCCTCAAATCCAAAATCCCAATTTCAAGAGAAATCCTCCCCATATCAGGAAAAGAGAGCCTAGAGAACAATGAGAATAGAGGGGTCCTTATCAGTAGATTAGGCCACCCTTTCAGGAAAACTATGTTGACGAGGGGGAAGAAATTATTGAGGGACTAGATGACATTCACATAAATCTTATGGGAGTTAACGACAATGATTCCATATTTCTTACTCAAGAAGAATATGACCTTTTTCTCCTTTCACAAACCAAAGTAGATGAGGAAGAGTCAGAACAGCAAGCCTTTGAAAATGAAATAATGGAATTCCATAGGAAATATAACTTGAGAAGTAAAAATTCTAATGATAACCAAACTAAGAAAGCTTATGAAATTAAGAAACCCAGATACTCTTGCCAAGAAAGTTCCTGAAAAGAAAAACTTAGAGACCCCTACTAAAAGAACACCTAACTCTATACCAATGACATCTCGCACTGAGTTTGGCTCCATGGGTCAGTCCAATCCTACTATACAGAAGAATGTGGCTAAGAAATCAGACCTTCACAATCAAAACAAAACTCCTACCACATTCAGTCTGGAAAGTGAATTGGCCAAACTAAAAATACCTATTCCTCTATCAGAACTGATGAACAAGAATTCTTACAGATCGCAAGTGATCAAAGACTTGAACATAGAACCAGGAGTAGGCATAGACACTATGAACATTGCTAATGATCAACCAGAGCTATTGTTTGGTACTAAAGTTGAAGGAAAAGTTGAGGGTGGTTATGCTCCTCCTATTTACATCAGTTTAAATATTCATGATAAGACATTACACAATGCCATGCTGGATTCTAGTGCTTCTCACAATCTTATGCCTAAGGCTGTGATGGAGAAACTAGAGCTTGATATCACCAGGCCTTACAAGGACTTATACTCCTTTGATTCAAGCAAAGTTAAATGTGTAGTTCTAATCAAAGACTTGTGTATTACTTTGGCACAAATCCCAGCCAAAAGCATGGTAATGGATATTGTTGTTGCAAATATTCCTCCAAAGTATGGAATGTTTTTATCTCAATAATGGGGTTCCAAGTTACAGGGTACCTTACAGCTGGACATCTCCTATGCCACCATTCCTTTATTTGGTTGACAGAGAAGGTTGTACAGAGAAACTCTGATGAAATACATGGTCATCAATCAAGATAAACCACATAACTATCCTTTATACTCTGTTCATTCTAATCTGGACTCCTTCATTTTATATAATGATGGTGACATGGATAATCAAATTGCACAATTGGAAGATGATATGTATAACCTCGAGGAAAGTAAAGAAACCCATGAGGATGATAAAACAGTGACAATACAAATTGATGAGCCTGCAGAACCTCTCTAGAGTTTATATTTCGATGGAACTGTCACTAAAGAAGGATTTGGAGCTTGTGTGTGGGTGCATAATCCAAAGGCAAGGTATTCAAAAAGCCATTCTTATAAATTAAATTTCTAGTGCACCAACAACATAGCTGAGTATGAAGAATTAATGCTTGCCCTAAAATTGTTGAAAAATATTGGTGCCAAAATAATTTCAGTAAGAGGTGATTCTGAACATATCATTAAATAGATCAAAGGTGAGTACTCTTCCGAACACCCTAGGCTCGGGGCCTATAGAAATGTTGTTTTATATTATTTACAATGTTTAACTTAATATGACTTGCAGGTGATTCCCAGAGGCCAAAACATACTTGTTGATGGACTGACTACTTCAGCAGCCACTTGTAAAATACTATTTCACCCAAATCGCCAATACACAGTGGAGGTGAAATGAAGACAATATCAGGTACTAGAAAGTGTTTGATAATGATGATTTCCTGTAGTCCAAAAATGAATTTGAATGTGAAAACATTGATGTAGATAGTGACAATGAAAGTGTAAATAAACTAGATTTAGAGGAAATAAATGAAAAAAGAAGAAAATTCAGATTTGTTTCAATTAAAAGATAACATCCTGCCTGGAGGGTTAGTCCCATTGGAAGAACTATTTGATTTCAATGATGTAGCTAAAAAACCAAAAATTGAACCTACTCGGAAAGATGTTGAGGAATGTAATATAGGAACAAATGAGGAACCCAAAATGATTAAATTATCCAAATCTTTACCTCCTTCCCCCAAAAATAATATATATTGAACTGTTCAAATAATTTGTAGATGTTTCTGCATGGATCTATGAAGACTTGAAATATTATGATACCAATATTATACAACACAAAATACTTATAAAATAATATCATAATCCTTTCAAACAAAAACTTAGGAGAATTAACCCCAAGTTGATGCCCCTAATTGAAAAGGAAATTAAAAAAATGTATGATGCTAAATCATTGTCCCACTAAGGTTCTCAAAATGGGTTTCCAATATAGTTCCTACCAGAAAAAAAGAGTGGGGAAATCAGGCTCTTCATTGATTTCAGAAACCTCAATAAAGTATCCCTTAAAGACAACTATCCTCTACCCAAAATGGATCATATCTTACAGAAGGTAGTTGGATCCAGTAGAATCTCTTTGTTAGATGGATTTTCTGGCTACAACCAAGTTTTATTCCACCAAGATGACCAAGAGAAAACAGAGTTCACTACACCTTGGGGTGCTTTCATGTATGTGAAAATTCCCTTTGGTTTAATGAATGTTGGTGCCACATTTCAGAGAGCAATGGACATTGCTTTTGTGGATGAACTTGGGATATTTATTGTCATATACTTGGGTGATGTAACTGTCTATTCAAAAACAGATTAAGAACACTTACAACACCTCAGAAGAGTTTTTGAAAAGTGCAGGAAGTTCGAAATCTTACTAAATCCCAAGAAAACCTTGTTTGGTTTAGAGGCGGGTAAACTATTAGGGCACATCATATATAAATATGGAATCAAGATAAACCCTAGCATAATTGAATCCATCCAGAAGATAGACCATCTAAGAAACGTAAGGGAATTGCAGTCTTTCATAGGAAAAATAAACTTTTTGAGAATATTTATCCCTAATTTGGCAGAACTCCTCAAAAACATAACAAACATGCTTAAAAAATATACAAAAATAAAATGTAGCACAGAAGAAAAGCAGTCCTTTGATTAAGTGAAACATTCCTTGACACAATCCCCTGTATTAATCAGTCTTGATTATACCAAATATTTCCTATTATTCTCTTTTGCATCTAAACATACCATTGCATCATTCCTTTTGCAGAAGAACAATGAAGGCCATGAACAACCTTAGCATTATTCAGTAAATCATTAAGAGATGTTGCATTGAACTACAACATCATGGAGAAACAGGATTTTGCCTTGGTGAAATAAATTAAGGATTTCAGAGTATACATTCTCCACTAACATATTATTGCTTATGTCCCTAATGTTGTGGTGAAAGATATTCTGACCCAGGAAAATCCAGATGGAAAAAGAGGTAAATGGATTGATTTGATCCTTGAGTATGACATTGAGATCAATCCAACCAAACTTATCAAGGGTCAAGGACTATCCAAACTGATCGCTGAGTCAAACTTTCATCCTTTGGATATTAATTTTCTAGCTACAATTGATGAAGAAGAAGAGCATGCAACTCCACAAGTCAAAGTGGTTTTCTCAAACTCTCCCTGGTATGAAGACCTTATTTATGTTTTACATCATCTAAAAGATCCTCCTGGTTTAACAAAAATAAGCTAGATTTTTGAAACTTAATGTTTTGAAATATTGCATTCTGAATGGAAATCTTTATTGGAAATATGTTGGGGGTATTCTACTGAATTGTTTGTTGAAAGATGAAGCTAACGAAGCTTTGTAGGAGTTCCATGGAGACTGTGGTGGAAATTTGAATTGGAAGACCACTGCCAATAAAATCCTTAGAGTTGGTTTCTACTGGCCAACTTTGTTTGCAGATGTCCACAAGAAAGTGACCTCCTGTCACAAATGCCAAATATTTGAAGGCAAAAGGAAACTTATGCCTTTACTCTTGAATACAATTTTAGTTGAAGCTCCATTTCAACAATGGGGTTTGGATTTTATTGGAGAGATTCACCCACCTTCATTAGGCCAGCACAAGTGGATCCTTATAGCCACTGATTATTTCACCAAGTGGATTGAAGTTGTACCCACTAGGCAAGCCACTGATTCTCTGATCATAAAAATTTTGGAAACTAACATACTTTCTAGACTTGGATTCCCAGGAAAATAATCACAGAAACGCAGTAGCATTCAGATCAAAAAATATGATAGAGTTTTGTAGCAAGTATCAGATCACCTTAGGACACTCTACAACCTATTACCCTCAGGGCAATGGATTATCAAAGTCTTCAAATAAGACATTGGTCAACATTATCAAGAAGATGTGGCATGACAACCAAAAATCATGGCACAACAAGTTGGTACATGCACTTTGGGAAAACAAGCTTACTACGAAGAGGTCAATTGGTATGTCTCCATATCAGTTGGTCTATGGAATGGATGTTTTCTTTCCCACTTCTTTGGGTGTTCCCCTCATGAAGCTACTGCAAGAAGTAAAAGTAGAACCAAATGAAATCCAAAGAAGAATCAATCAAATGATACAGCTGCAACAATCCAGAGAAGAGGTTTATAACCAAACTCAGGTGATTCAAGAGAACATCAAGAAAATCTATGATAGAAGAACCAACACTGATGACTTTAAATTAGTTGATAAAGTTCTGAAATGGGACTCAAGGAATGACTAAAAGGGAAAGCATGGAAAATTTGACAACTTATGGAAAGGCCCATTCACAATCCAGTCTTACAGAGGAAGCAACGCATTTTTAATCAAGGACATGGATCAAGTAGATCTGCCAGGAGGACCTATCAATGGAAAAATTCTCAAGCATTATGTTCCACAAGAATGAAGATCTCTCTCATTCATCTCATTATAAATACCATTTTTTATTTTATGTTAGGTGTGGGTGATTTTTATTAGGTGGTTGAAGCCCGAAAAGAAGGCCCTAAGCCACTGACCAGGATCACCATATTTACAGTTAGAATAAAGCAAATCGGGATGCAGAAAAAGCATTGGAGAAGAAGATTCAAGGCAACAAGTAGCTGGTTCTTAGCACCTCACAAGGAGAGAACCATCCCCAAGTGCAGACATTGTTATAACCCTATATTTCATAGGATCACCTAGTGATTAGAATATCTTCCTCTAGTTGTGGTGTATTGTAAATAATATTTTATTATGCAAATGATTTACAAAAGAAAAGAATAAAAAAGAAAAAAGAAAAGAAAGAATAAAAAATAAAAATAAATGAAAAGAGATTATAAAAAAAAAGAGAGAGAAAACATAGAACCCCATGAAAATAAACTTGGTTTGACTCATACTATATAATCATGATCAAACCTTTTAAATTTATGATGATAGGTTAGTGAATAAATTTGGCCAAATAGTCTAATCTTGGCCAAATCAAAGAGGTTAGGGAATAAATTTGGCCAAACAATCTAACCTTGGACAAATATCTTAGGTTAGAGTAATTATTGATCCAATAGTATAAGATGGATTAATGTGTTAGGTGATTAGACGAGGAGTTAGGTTAGCATGGTTTATTTCAATAAAGATTTGCAAAAAATTGTTGAAAATACCTTTATTTGAGTTAATTTGGTGTTTTTTAGCCTAACAAATGACACCTTGGTGAAAAATAAGGAAAGGGGAGCCTAGTGCGACCCTTAATATGATTTTATCCTAAGTTCTGGTCGGGATATGAGCTTTTTTCATTATGCAACTAAACGGTGCACAGTTTTCAGTGGCAATCATATCAACAACCAAAAGTGATTTTCGGATGACCCCCCCCCGATCTTTCTTCCTTTAATGGTGGGGAGGGGGCGTCCAGAAAAAGTGGTTTTCCCAGTGCGGTCCCCACATGACGTGTCAGTCTCACATATTACCAAAACCTCCCCTCCCCCCTCTTAAATTCCACTTACCACCTACCCGCCCCCCCTGGGAACCTGCCTAACCGCTCATCTAATACCACTCTCAACACTCTTCCACCGTACCCCACTACCCTCCCACACATCACACTCAACATACCCGTTGGCCAATCAATTATCTCCCTCGTGATCATTATTCGTCCAGTCACCCCTCGTGCCATAACGGACACCTCCCTGCACCGTTTAACTTCGTTTCTTCACCATTTCCAGACTGTTCATTGATCTAGACACTATAGACACAATGTCAATTCCAGATTTCAATCCAATCATCGCCCAGGCACACTGTCGACAAGCACCATCAATCTGGGTAACCACAGTCTTTACTATTTGCGCCTTCATATTTCTGTCAGTTATGGATCCCAAGGCTAAAACTACTGAAACTGTCGATAATCCATTTCTTCCCCCTCCCATCGACCTAGAGCACGTTCCCCTGGATGACATAGACTACAGATTTACACAGCCGAAGTGTGAATTCAATTTCTTTGAATTACACTTCTGGCTAAAAGTCATTTTCTTAGACCAGAGTGATGAAATTGGACTCTGGGAGTCCAATCTACTCGTATACATGTTTCCTCAAACGTATCATTTCCCAGAGTTCACCCTTCAGTGTCAAGCTCACTATCTTCCCAGCCAAAGGGACATCATGTCTTCGTCGGGTGAAACTTTGTTCACCATTACCCTTGAGTCAATAAACCAGATGTTACAAATCCCCAAATTTGATTCTACCATTCCTTTCTCCATCGAAATATTAAGTGACCTCTATCAGAAAGTCTCTTTCCCCCAAAGAGCCCAAATCTTCAAAATCTTCCTACCAGAAGATGTGCATTTGCCTGAGAAAAACCCTCCCTGTCCTCCTTCCATTTTCTCATTCAGAGCCAACCAAATCATGTCCACCCTCTATTTCTTGTTAGGATATTTTTCTGATGAATGGGTAGACGAACCTATTCTGGGTTTTCTATCCATTTTCTCCATAGAAGAGAAAGATACAACCCAGTTCTATTTCAGTCAGTTTTTGGCTGACAATATACATGAACAGATTTTCAAATTCTCAACTAAAGGAATGTTCAGGTACTCCTCAGTGTTGGTGTACATGTTCCTTTTCTTCTAGGTAGACAGATTGTTTTGTGCTCTCCAGAAATTGGATCAGGACAGAAATCCTCAATCAGTCACTTCATGGACCTCACTAGTGAGGAGAAATTCCACTGAATTCAGCTTCAGAGACTTCATAGATCAGTTTTATCATCCAGTGGTGTGCATGCTCAGGAGAAAAATGGAACCAAGGATCAATGAGGAGAAATAGAGAATTATCCATCTATCTAACTTAGCCAAAACATGGGACTAGTATATTTACCATAACCATACTGAGATCAACATTTATGGGTGTGAATTGCCACCATACAAACTGCCAATATATCTCCCTGTCAAAATTTTTGCATTGGAATATATCAGACAGATGATAAGCTCTAATGAAATTCATTTTGTATCATTTAAGAAGAAGCAGCAACTCAAGATTAAGAGCCAAATTGGTCCTTTCATATGCAACAGAAGAACTGCAGTAGAAGAGGCTAACAACCTCTTGAAACAAATGAACTTCAGTCTGAGCTTCACATGGAATTATGACATGTTTGGTATTATATCAGAAATTAGGCTCAAGCAGAAGAACTCTCCTTATTCTCATGTGCAAAAACCTGAAGTAGAAAAGTTTATGAATCATACATACTCATAGGAAAATACATTGCTGGAAACTGAAGAAAAACCTCCCCTTGTCACTGTCTCTCATACTAACACTCCTCAAGTACAAACAAAAAAGAGAGCCAGGAAAGAGGTTTCACCTTTAGTCACAGAGGTGTCAGCTGAATATTTTCAAGTTTATAGGAAGAGGGATAAAACTAGCCACACACCAGACATGCTTAGAGAAGGAGAAACACAGTCCACCATAGTCATGGAGGGACCACATGCCTCAACATTCTCAAGAATTCAGTACATAGTATCCACATCCTCATCCAAAAATCAAGCAGACACTACACTATCAGCTGAGTCCTCTCATGAGCCAACAAGATCAAGCATTTTTGACAAATATAAATTGATCAAGCAGAGGAATGAACTTTTGAATGGCAGCACATATGCCCAGTTTTGGAAGCAGACATCTACATCTCAGCATAGATTATTGTCTGTATTTGACATAGAGAAGGGGAGTATGCACATTGCACTCCTACAAGCACATATCCCTCACCCCAATATAGCTTCTGACTACAAGAAAAAATCCTTTGAGTTTGATGTGAAGGAGGTCCATCCACTGGACCAAATGGACATGCACAGATAAACAGGGGAGATGATTTTCTCCACTCTAACAAACACTTCATTGACTGCCTCTAAGTTGCAGGTGTCTTTGAATAATTTCCAATCTCAATTGAAGATGGAGAAGATATCATCCTTGGCCAAAGATAATAAAATCAAATCCCTAGAGGAGTTGGTGATGAAGATTGGTTATGACCCTTCTAATGTCAAGGAATATGAAGAGTTATTGAAGAAGAAAAATGATGACATAGCCTCCTTGAGAAAACAATTGAAACTTCCAACCACTGAGGATTCACAAGCAAAGGAAATGGTTGAAAGTGAAAGCCATAAAGAGGAGGTGATGAAACTGATCATGGAGAAGAATGCACAAATAAAATAGATGGAGGCTGAGTTGGAAAAACTAGTCAAAGAGAAAGAACAGAGTGTGCAGATGGTTGTTATTCCACTGAAGGCAACCCCTCTTATAGGAGTTAGTATAGCAACAACTGTAACAGAAGAGACTCCATCAGCCATCCCAATGAAAGTTCTGGAGAGAAGCTAGTGAAGTCAATGGATGACATGTCCCTTCAAGGGGAAGAAATCAGAAAGTTGCAAGAAGAGGTAAAAAACCTCTAGTACCTAAAGTCCATGTTCCAGTCCTGCTATAACACAGAAATGCACAAATCACAAAGACTCAGTCAACAATTACAGAATCTGAAGAAGGAGACTTTCATGGCTAAGACATTATTTGAGGCCGAGGAAAACATTTGGATGGATATCAACAAGTCGATGGCAGAAATATGGCCATTCATACAAATTGTTTTTGAACAACGTGAACTGGTACAGAAGGTTGGAGAAGAAATTGAAAAGATAAGGGAAGAGTTAGGGGAGAGACCTACAGAGGCCACTGAGCTCATCAGGTTCCTAAACTCCAAGACCAAGTAGGAGTTAGAAGCATTGGAAATTGAAGACATGAAAGAGACCATCATTGAGTTCAAGAAGGTCTTGACCAAGAAAGGATTGATGTTGCAACTAGAGGAGAAAGCTCAGATGATGGACATTGGAGAGCAGATATTTTTTCAGCAAGGTTGAAATTCTACACAAGAAGGGACTCCATGGACTCCTAGTAATAAATGACAAACTCATCACTCTGTCATATTACAAGAAAAAGATCAACACAATGGCAAAGGATTGTTCTAAATTTGCAGGTATACAAGGCAGCATTACTAGCAAGGATGTTTTAGAAACATTACATTTGGACCTGAGCATCCAACATGAGATAAAATATATTTTCATTACAAAGCCCACTTTTTCCAAGTACACTGAGATGGA